>WOVY01005467.1:0-42849 GCA_013436015.1 Rhipicephalus annulatus
GACCATTATGACAAGATGTTTGTCCCCCCCCCCCTGATATTTTTTGAGATCTACGTCACTGGCTTCACGCAATGATGTAGCAAAACAGTCATTTAGGCTAGTTAATAGCGGTTCAGTATAGAAGAAGTGGGGCGTGGTACGTAACACGGACGAGAGAGAGGCGAACAACAGAAGCGCTTGTGAACACTCTTCTCCAGTCCGTGTTACGTACGGCGCCCCACTTCTTCGGTAATGAATCACGCAATAATTACCGGTAAGGAGCTACACATACTGTTTTGGTTGACCACTCCATCTCCGTATGCTGATGAATAAATGAAAAAAATAGTGCAGCGAAAACGGCCAACTTCTAGTATCAATCAATCAAACAATTAATCAATCAATCAATACCACCTTCTCAGAGGCGAGACATTTTAAAAACAGCCGCTAAATTTCGGCATCACTCGGAGCGGGCGTTGTAACGGCCCATTCTTACTCGACTGCTGTACAATTTAACCTGCATATTTTTTTTTGCAGTGCCATAATTTATGTGCGATTTCAGTAATTTGACACAGGTAGGTGTATTATCGCGAAAGGAGCTCATTGTTTTGAGTCCGTGGTGTGATTTGTAAAGTTATCACTGATATAAGTAATGTAGTTATTGCAGGAATGTCACATTCCCCGCAGTTAACCGCTCAAGTTGCATTTTAACTTGTTTCGTGTAACCGGTTCACGTGTAGGTGGACACACGGGAAGAAATTTGACTGCAGGTATGAATGCATAGCAGTTTGTGAGTAATAATAACTGACTTGACTTCGATTAACTAAGCTTCACACTTCTGAGCTAGTAACAATATGGTGTAAACTCACTTAACGGCTGCGATGACGAGATTGACGTATTTCCCGCTGAACTTTGAACTGTACTCACATTGACGGACGTTCATGGCTTCAATTCGAGGTTGCCGAACAGCATTAGGCAAGCGGCTTTCAAGTCATTCACCCGATATAGGCAGCGATCGGAAAATGAACGCGCATGACAACATGGAAGTGATTTAGTGATGATGCCGAGTGATAGCAAAGTTGAACAGATAATTTTACGACTTGAATTCAAACGCTTACTCACCGAACAGCACTTTAGCAGCTGCAGATACTTTCTTTAGCTTGCACCTTTGCTTTTATGTTAGTATGTATCTTTAGCGGTCTGTAGATTCTACCACTTGTTCGTTTCGAACTGTAACAGGGTGATGAATGTTTTTTTGCGTTTCACGATCCGCCTTTTTTTTTCACGATGTCGCTGCGCATGCGCCGTTCTTCTGGCGGAATGTCGGGAAACGCCTCTTGATCTCGGAGGCAACCGTTTTGGCAACGCAAGTTGTCCAGGCCCGCACCAAGATGGCAGCACAAGGAATTGTTAAGGCAGATTCACAAAGGCACTGAGCGAGGATGCGAATTCGCATGCCCCCTACCAGGTAGTGCGATAGCGTACGCGTTTCTCTCTCCCGTAGCACATAAACTTCAGACAACTTGCACGCCCGAGGTTGTGGCGTGACATAACGCGCATCTATAAATAGTCCGTACTTGAACGCTGGACGTCGCTCAGAATTGGCACGTTCGTTCCTTTTTTTTTTTTTTGCGAAAGCGTGGCTTTCAGAGCGACCGTCCGGCCTTCTCCGTTGACGTCATGTCACGTGACACGAAGGCGTAAGCGTTGTCTAAAGAGAACTTGATATCGATTCGAATAAAATTGCAGTAGAGATTGCGAGGATTGTTTTGTTCGTCTCCGGTTTGGCAGCGAGAGTTTTTGGACTCCTCCGAGTTAGCTAGATTCCCGCGGGTAAAGTATCTAACGTAAACGCAAGTTCTTGAGCAGTGTTTTAACGCTATAGAGTACTTTCACTCGAGGCAGAGAGTCGAGGGTTACGACTCTGAAGCGTAGCGAAGATTCTAGAACCAATTGTTAGTGCAAAACGCGTCCCAAAAATCTTAGAAAGATGACTGACCGTAAAGCAGCACACCAAACAGCGTGTTTGCGAAACTAATGAGCGTAAGGTGACGCAACCATGGCTTCCCCTGTTCTCAACAATCAGTCAACTCACGGAAAATGAAGGAGGCAACGATTATGGTTAGGCGTCGTAGAAGCACTGAACTTATGCACGAATAAAACAAAAAACGATTGGATGAGCCAGCTGACTTGGGGGTTTGGTGATCGTGGTGCATAAAAATATCTCGCGGTGCATTAAAAAACAATATAAAAATCCCCGTTATAGGAAGGGCGAAATAGAAGTATCGGTCACTAAAGCTCAGACGGAATCCCTTTTACCAACTCTAAAACTAGACAAAACTACTTTGAACGCTAGTTAAACGTAGTTGGTTAAGACATGCTGCTCAGCAGCCTTGTTAATACATATACATATAAAATCAGTTCATCATGATTACCAGCAGTGGTCAAGATAAAAAAAAACGAACGTTAAAACGAGGATCGGTTTGTATGTTACACCAACGCTGCAATACGTAAATATACTATCCCGGGCTCTAAAATGGCTCAGCGAGTCATCTCTAGAAAACAGCCGAAACCAAAACTATGAGTAGATTCGAGAGCTTCGACATATCGACGAAAGTTTTCTGTTTCATCGTAGCAACCACCAAAAGCCCAGCACCCTAAGCTAGACTGCTCTACACAGGGCAGATAGCTGCAAGACTAAAGCGTTCACAGTCACTCCACGTTTCCAGAGATGAAAGGATAAGATAGGGAACCAGTCCCTTCTTGAAGAGTAGTTTCAAGACACACGAGACAAATGTTCACTTCACATAAGATTTAAAAAAAAAATGGAGTTCACACTCGATGCACACATACGCAAACGTCCAGCACACTGGAGTCAATGAACTGGCGTATCAGATCCTTACAACGTCCGATCCAGCAAATGTTCTTTGGTGCAAACGCCACGACGCACAGGAGGGATTTTCGAAGGCCCACCGCAGTAACGCAAAAAACACAAGAGTTCCGAGGAAGTGCTGTTGGCAGCAACACACACGTCGTAGCAGGCACTACACCAAACACCAGTAGCACAGTCTTTTTTTTTTTCTTTCCACTGGTTTCGGAGATGCCGATGACGGTTGCTGCTCGGAGCGACGTCTTTCAGAAGCGTAGAAAACGAGCCCTTCTCAGAATCTGTCGTTTCTCGCACGCATTGGCAGTGTTGAGCTAGTCATTGGTGCAAAGTCGAGAGCATCATTATTTTTTTTTTGCTTGCGCCGGCCGTGCACGTATATTGCGCGTACACTGTGTATAGATGTTCGAGTGAGAGATCAGCGCCTGGACTGCAGGTGCCGGCACGGACCGTTGAAAAGAGAGTTGAACGCCGCGCTGCCGGCTGCTTGACGACTGGTGGCGCCATCTCTCGTGTATCGCACGCTGCTTTCTCCTGCACGTGCACTTCGAGAGAGAACGAGAGAAAACTGTAGTTCGTTTCCTCGTGCGCAACTATCGAAAAAAACTACAGAAACATTTTCGTTCTCTGAATATTTCTAACCTTTTTTTTCTTTACGAGTCCGAAAGCAGCAAGAATGCTTTAAGGAGTGAACAAAGATAACCTGCATTATTTCGGTGTAATTTTGTCCCACAATCTACGTCGTTAGTCCTGAGGACATATTTCGTATCCCTAAGGTCATATTGCGTGGTCCTCTCTTTTTGTGAACATCGCTGACGGTAAAGAGCCCAGCATGTATCCTTGTAAGATGGAAACGCACTAGAGAATTCGTTTTATTTTCCTTGCAAGATTGAACTGCACACTGAATAATACCTTGTCAGACTAAGAGAAGCACATCTACAAAAATGCACTTGACAAATTGTCTCCTACGGCCAGTGTCCGGCTGTATGAAATGAACTTAGTCGGGACATTCGAATTAAGCAGAACGTTTCGCAATGTCCCGAACGTACTAAAGTATGAGTCTGCACAATTATAAAGGTAACGTTATGTTCCAGAAGAAGTAGTCAATCAAGATTGTGCCTGAGCACATCTTGATATCTCATGGTCACGCATCGACAATATCATGGTCATGCAAAAAATACAGCCTTCAAGTTTTCGTGCGATCTACATTGTAAGGTACACATGAAAAGTTACATTATTGAGCTTGACAACTGAGCAGGATAATCTTGAGATCTTTCAGGAATAACTTCGGAGATGAACCCCACATGACGAACATCGTTTTGAACTGCTTTCTCCATAAGTGGTTCTATCGGAGTTTTTAACATCTCTTTCTCCAATTGGAAATAGCTCATGCACCTTACTGGTGTCCGTCTCAGGAAATATTCGTCCGAGTACAAACTTTCTAGCGCAGAAGAAAGAAGCGTGCGGACTCATGACGACACACCCTCGTACCCGAAAGTCAACGCGCGCGTTACGTAGGTATTACGTGTTACGCGAACGGGTTATAGATTGGCGCGGCGACTCCTCGTTCGCGCGGGTGCCGCAGGTATCAGAACTGCCGCAAGTAACTCAGTAGCAGGCCCGAACCATCTTCGTCGGCCGACGTGGTTCAAGCTTGAGTCCGTGACGCTACAAGACTACCTTGAGTTCACGATGCTACAAGACACACACACACACACGCGTGGAAGGGAGTTCTCCAATGTCTTGAAGACTCGCGGTATTTCGTGTCCCCCTACAGCCGTCACGTAGTCAGCCCACTCGATGATGCGTACTAGTAGATCTTACTGGAGGACGAGTAGAGGATGTCGATGCTGGGCGTGTTGCACTCGTCGAGCTTGTTGCGGCGCCTGCGCTGCCACACGCAGCCCCAGACGAGCAGGAGGACCACCTGGGCCATCAGGAACATGGAGCAGGCCACGATGAGGCCGACCACGTTGATGCAACTCGACCCGTCCGTGGACAGCATCACTGCGAAAGCAAAACAAGAAAATTAAAATGCACGTGATTGGCCCACCGCTTTTCTTCCTTTCTCTCTCTTTTTTTAAATTTAGCATATCCGCCATTCCGTTATACATTCTAAAAAGTATGCGTTAGACTCTACAAAATATTTTTTACACATACACAAAAGTCACAGTTTCGCCGAGAGGGCGAACTAATGAATGCGACAGCAACATATTCGGATGTTTTACGAATCACGGTTTGCACTTTTGGGAGCAATACTATTTGTAGTAAACATGCACTTGCACAGTTTCCTGCGGCATGGCCACAGTAGATGGCCACAGTAGATGGCCACAACAAGGTTCGTGCGTATAGTGACGGCGTAATAAGAGGCGCCTCCCATGGGCAGCTCATGCTGGTACTAACGGCTGTGGCAGCTTGTTACGTGTAGAGCGCATCTATGTGTGGACGACCACTCCAGGTACACGTTTGGCACCGTTTTTCCGTGTTGAGAGTACATCCCGTAGAAGCTCCCGCCTGCTGTGTGGACAAGAGTCGCGCGCTAATTGTGGCCGAGATAGCGCGGCAACTATGAGCGCCTCCACCCCCCCCCCTCTTTTTTTTTCGCTGACGAAATAAGCGCGCCCAGACCGACCCCGGCCGGAAAGGCGATGTTCTGCAGCATCCTTCGTCATATATGTATCCGGCAGCGACGGCAAAAACCAGTCGATACTGTCCATAAATAAAAATGCGTCAATAGAAGTAATCGACTAGGACTGCATTGTCAAAAGCGTAGGGGTACACAAGGGGTCGAAGGAACAGGACAGAAAAGAAAGTTAGGGATGTTAACACTATAGAAAGCCCAATACGTAACCTTATTTGGTCAACTATATGTCGACGCTATACTATAACATCTATTAGATCAAACAGACAAGAGAAAATAAAAGAAAAAGAACTTTCCTTGTTTTACTTATCTGTTAGGTCGCGTTATTGATGCGTCCAGATGCTCACCGCCAAACGCTCTGTCCGAGTCGTTTTTAGGATCACGACGGCTCAGTGCTCTGAGTACGAAGTACTCGAAATCGTTAAACTTTTTTTTTCTAAACACACATCAAAACGGGCTCCTGAAATTCTCTTTTTGGAACAATAGAAAGAAACAATGACTAAGTTTAGATTGACGAACTGCGTTCTGAGAACTACAGTGTCATACGTTTCATTATATCACAAGTTCATTATTAGCGGAGAAAATTAAAGTTGCAGTTTCCTTTTGAAATTCCGCGCGGGAATCTCCGCGCATGACATCAAAAATTTCAAAATGTTATTTTTCGTGTTTTCGCTAGATTGGTATGACGAAATGTTGTGAAAACTTCGTATGCTAGGTCTACGGCACCCAGAGATGACATTGTAGACCATTTTTATTGATTGAAAGCTACATAAGACCCAGTGGAGACCGTAAAAACTTATGACGTAACGGCGTTTGGTGCGGGAATCTGCCGGCGGCGTCTCCACTCATATCTTGTTTTGGCGCGTTTTCTCGCTTGCCAAGCGATGCAAGCGGCGTTTTCGGGAATGCGAAATTGTACTTTACTAGTACGCGAAAAAACGTTTTTCTCTTTACTTTCTTTCCCCTTAACGCTATACTCTTCTGCAGCGCGCTTTGAAGATGCTGACTTGGCACCCTCAGTTGGCGCCCAGAGGTATTTACATCGACACCTGTGCCTTCCTCTGTTTAGCTTGCGCCCAATGTGGGTCCCACTCACTATCTGAATCCTCAGCTGATAACTTAACACACATCTAATAGCATGAAGGCTGATGCATTGGACGTCGTATAAAGGCGTCACACCGTGATTTGCTTGGCACGATTGTCAGTTAGATCTCATTATTATCGCACACCTGTATATCACACGTCGTGCCAGGGTGTCACATCGTACGCATACACCCCATAAAAGTGCCTCTGTATAGTGGTAGTATAGTCAAACGTCCTTGACAGCGAGACGCCGAACCACGACTCACGCAGAATTCGCCGGAAACAAAACAAGGAATGGAGTGATCAATCAAGTGGGCCTAGTAAAGCAAACAGATCTGACAAAGAAAACCTACGACACATCGAGGAAGGGCGATGCCGCGGAAGTTACAGGCGGTACATACCGGAGATAAAAGTAAAGCCCATCAAATGCAACGTCGATTGCGGTTTGGAGACGAGTGCGGCAGCCTTTCGACACGGACACCGGATGGCGTGCCGTGGGATCGCCTCGCCTCCTACAAGCCCTTCCTCGAAAAGCAATTTGTATGCAGATACCCCTCGAGTCCGAAGGAGTATGTGCGGCGTAGAGGAGAACGGCGTGCGAAGGGTTCGTCACGATAACCGAGCCCCGAAAAGCGGGGTAAGGAGGGCGGGGAAGTCGAAGAAGGCGTGGATCGAAAGACCCACTGCGAGCCCTCAGAGGGTTGGTCGGTCAACTTGACCACACTGACCGCATACCGATAGGGGAGGGTGTGTATACGGCGTGCGGTCAGTCTGGGTGCTCCACTGATAATAAAAAAAATAAAAGGGAAATATCAAATGAAATATAGAGGTCACGGAATCGGCGTACGTGGCAGAGTATAGAATGTTGCGTTAGTGGAGTTCATATGAACAATGGACTTCTTTAAACGATTAAGACACTCCCGTGTTCTTTAAGGGTCTGTTTCTTTAACTTATTTTTCTCTTTCCGCTCTCGTTCACTACTATATATTTTATTTGTGCCTTTATGTCTTCCCTTCCCCATAGCTAATTGGTTGTTACTGTCCCATTAACCTCCCGGCCTTCTGCGTCTTATGCACATAACGTGCGTCTAAAAAGCTACTTGCACGAGCCTCTTCGCATTTATCGTGTCGTGGCTTCCGATGCTGCATCAGAAATCGAATACGCGACCTCGGGCTCACGCGGCATTACGCTATATTTAGTGAGCTGCCAGGCGTGCTAGATCACCTCATGTTTGCAATTTCTGATTGATTGATTGATTGATTGATATGTGGGGTTTAACGTCTCGAAACCACCATAGGTTATGAGAGACGCCGTAGTGGAGGGTTCCGGCAATTTCGCCAACCCGGGGTTTCTTAACGTGCGCTCAAATCTGAGCACGTGGACCTACAACATTTCCGCCTCCATCGGAAATGCAGCCTCTGGAGCCGGGATTCGATCCCGCGACCTGCGGGTCAGCAGCCGAGTACCTTAGCCACTAGACACCGCGGCGGGGCATGTTTGCGATTTCTACTCCCTCAAATCTTTTGCGTGGTTTTCTTCCTATAACCAAGTTTCTTGTCTCTGTCAATCACGTTTTGCAGTTTCTCTTCAATAAGTAAGTGATGGTAGTTTCTTATTTACACTTATTTTTCATTCGATTTTCGGCCACAAAGCCTGTCTGGAATGCGTGACTGCAAACTGCGCCTCATTCTAGAATGTTCACGATTATAGCAGATCGTTTCATTATAATTACGCCTATTTCGCGGACATTACAGATTATTCTAGGACCCTACGCAGTAACTGGCGATAACGCTAAAACGTTCGACGGCACGTGCATAAATGCCGACGGGCTTCGCCGCTTATCATTTATCGCCGGCCGACGCTCTGTTCGATGCTATCAGTGCCCGTGTGTTGCTGTAATCTACCTTCGGTGTGCTGGCCACAAGTTTGGCTGAATAAGCAGTTTTTATCTGAACATCGAGTGTGTTTCCCTTCGTCCGTGTCACGGTCCCGGACACGTCCCGTGACACGGACATGTCACGGGACCCCAGATGTCCCCAGATTCACGGTCCCGTGACATGTGGGGGAGGTGCTGGGGACAGTATTTCATACCACCTCGGGCTTGACCACGGTGCAAGAATACTTTAGGTGAGCGAACGCCGCTTAGCGAGCGCTTGGCGGGGAGGGACTGATTAATTTCTCGTTTGCGGCATGCCGACAGATGGCGCACCGGACTGAGGACCATTAAAGCCCCTTAATATAGAGAACGTAGCGACACTCTCTTCCATATCCTCTCCAAAGTGTCCCAAACTAATTTACATTCTCTCCCGAACTGCCACCTTGCGGGCACCTACCCTATACCCCATCTCCAGCCACTTTCCTATCAAGAATGTTATGTCACGCTGATAACACGTGCGATGCTCGTCGCGGCCCGAGAGGCTGTAGAGGAGGATGCCGTGGCACGGCGGCTCGTGTTAGAAGAATCGCGGTACTTTCCTTAAAAAATATCCTGGGACATTAAGGACCAAGGCGGGCTGCTGGCGAATTCCACAAAGCACATCCTCCGGCACGTGAACGACGGTTTCCAAAATGTGAGATAACCGGGTTATCGCTCGATGTCAACCACGCGACACGCTTAGAGCAGCGCCGCGAAAGAGGGGCTGATAAGGGAGGAGGCGCGCGTCGAGGGTGCTGTGGCGACGACAAATGAGCGCCGCTACTTACCTACGTCACGGGGCTTTCCCACACCGAAAAGGGGAGGGGGAGCCGGGGCAAAGTTCGTAGCGCCATCTCTTGGGCTCTTGCGAAGCAGAACATTATCGGCCAGTCCCGGAGTTCGCTCACATAAAGTATTCTTGCACCGTGGGCTTGAAACCGCAGTGATGTCGTTCGCAATGTTCTGCTCCTTTGCACTTTGTGCCTTTATGTAGTACGGAGTGAATCGCATATTTCCCAAACAAAATGTCTCCCCAGAAACGCTACCGCTGCGATCGTTCGGCTATAAGCGAATAATGGTTATATGGTACTTCGATTGATCTATTCATCATGAATTTGGCTCCAGAACAATCCTATCACGTTAATTTCTAATACGCTATATCTCTCTTGATTTTTCTGCAATGTGTGAACACGCTTTTGAGAAGAGGCATTTTCGTCTTTGAAGTTCTTATATTGGTTTATTGTTATTGATAACTTCACGACACAAATTATTATGTAAGAAGATAGGAGTAGCCGGACCCATGCTTAGGCCCCAGCCGCTCCTTAAACAGGTTTATTAACATTAAAAAAAAAAAAAACCCACTCGTCTTAGCTCTTCACAAACAGTAAGCCTCTGCACAGATGCATGATCAGCGAAGATTATTGCATATGCATGAGAGGTTTTTTTTCTTTTTGTTTTTACCATGCGGTGAAGCCGAAAAAAATCTCGCAGTTGCCTGAAGCCAAAGAGGCGATGTTAAAGCGATTCCGTGCAGTGTTATAGTTTTCGACTATGCCTAAACAGCGATGGCTGTCGCAGCCCCACACATGCGCTGCAGTTTCAGCTAACAAATATTCCACGTCACTCGACGGCTCGCACTGTGCGGGATTGAAATTGATGCATGCAACCGTAGTCGTGACTAGGGAGGCCGCATTTGAGCCTTTTTTTTTGTGTTGTCGTAGAACGATGAGTGCACGACGAGACCACGGCGGCCAGGTCCGAGTCAAGATTGATGGGACAAGGAGGCAACCTTAAAACCAGGCCGAAAGAGGGGTGGATTCCTCGAACCACAACGGGCGGGCTAACCTGACCATGCTCACACGATACGAGCACCAAAATTAAAATGAAACTAAGGAGAAAGAAAGAAAGAAAGAAAGTGAGAAAAAAGAAAGAAAGAAAGGAAGAAAAAGAAAGAAAGAAAGAAAGAAAGAAGGAAAGAAAGAAAGAAAGAGGCGCTAGTGCAGCATGTGCTTGGGCCCTGAAGCAGCTCGCACAGTCATCAAGCCATCAAAATTTATGCGGCTCGTAAATTTTTCGCGAACGCAGTCTTGCTGGCCCAAATGAGTACTTTCATGTGCTTCTTTCTTTTCCTTTCTTCTTTCTTTCTTTCTTTCTTTCTTTCTTTCTTTCCTTCTTCTTTCTTTCCTTCTTTTCTTCTTTCCTTCTTCTTCTTTCTTTTCTTTCTTTCTTCCTTCCTTTCTTTCGTTCTTTCTTTCTTTCTTTCTTTTTTTCCTGTGACCTTCGAATATAAGGGCGCACGGCTACAATCTGTCCACTCAAAACTTGCTTGTAGCTAGGAGGAGTCCTGCATACAGACTGTGTGCTTCAGGCCAATGAGCTAGATGCCATGAATCACGAGATGTTTTTTTCTTCGCGACTCGCTATCGCAAGCCGGTCTCTCCATCACGTTGGGCACACTCGATTACCCGGTTCTGACTGACCAGGTAATCACCTGGTCTGTGCGATTAGGTAAACAGCAGTTAAACCCTCGTTAGAACTTGTCATGACTTTAACGTTTTCGTGGTTTTTTTTTTGTTGTTGTTGCGACTTCCTTCACAGCAGCGGCTATTCTTTTCGTTGTCGTGTGATAACCTTGCACAGGGTTTCCTTTGAGTGTCTTTTGTGAGACGGTCACCGTCTCTACCGCTCATCGGTTTATTGCAATTAGCTCGAATGCTTTGTATTATGCGGGATGACGCGGCGATTAAGCTTCTGAAAACAGCCGTGTGATCGCGCAAGTTTACACATTAAAAAAAGTATTTGGGGGTGTATATAGTCCAGCGACACAACTATAAGCGCCATCTATACCTCGCGTACTTACCTTGCGTTATCACCGCATTCTTGGCCCTATACCGGCCGTGGACAGGGTGCGCGATATCAGCGTGACATACCATTATTGATAGGAAATCGGCGAGAGCCGGATTTTCTAGACCGAAAACTCAAGCAAGCCAGACGATATAAAAATAATATCCGAGGTTTTACACGCCAAGACCACGACATGATCGAGAGACGCCGTATAGGAGGGCTCCGGAAATTTCGACCGTCTGGTGTTCCTGAACGTGCACTTGCATAGCAGAGTACCCAGCCCTGTAGTATTTCGCCTGGATAGAAAAGCTGTCATCGAACCCACGACCTTCGGGTTAGCGGATCGAGCACCGTAACCACAACACCACCGCGGCGGACTGCAAGCCATGTTGAAGATTGGAGTTGTTCGGTCGAAATACTCCCCAAATACTCCATTTTTTCCCCGCCAGCGTGTCAGGGTTGAGCCACGACGTCCGAGGAGCTGCCATTCAATGGTGCAAGGCCAGCATATATCGAAAGGCTACCCTTAGAATCAATATAGAACTGTTTATCTCCAGAAGCACGGCGGAAGCGACGAATCCTTCCATAGAGAATGACGCATCATGACGTCACTTGAGTGCTCCCGAGGCGGGCGCTCCAGGCGACCAATCAGGAACCGGAACGTTATTAGATCGAAATGGCCGTGTGAACTCGACCCCCCGATCGGTTGATACGAGATTTATGTGTCACGGCGCTGCGCCGTACGCACCGACGACTGGGCGTACCGCTTTGGCTTCGTCCCCGACCTCGCACGTCTAATGGTTCCGGCGACCGGAGCTCCGTTTTCCGCCAGGCGCGCTAAGGAGAGCCAGCGTACCAAACCCGCGGAGGGAGCAATTTGCGAGGCCGAGAGCGGCTGTGGTAATGAGAGTTGCGTCCATCAATCAGCTGACCACGCGGTTCCCAGGCGTGCGGAAGATGGACAGGAGCTTAAGGGTTTAGTCCTCGAGGGGTAACGTACCAAAAGGACGTGCGCAGCTGTTCTCCTACTCACTCTTCTTCGGCGCACACGAGGACGCGAGAGACCGTAAGAGAGCTTAATTGCCACGGTGGCGACCGTGAGATAAAAAAACTAGGTATCGAACTTGACGGCCCTTTGTCTCATTATTTACGGGTATCTCGCCCCAGAGCAAACTGAACTCGTGACAAAAATAAAAAGAAAAAAAGAAGGAAAGAAAGAAAAAATATAGAAAGAAAGAAATATAGAAAGAAACAAAGAAATAAATATTGAAAGAAAGAAAGGAAAAAAGAAAGAAAGAAAGAAAGAAAGAAAGAAAGAAGAAAGAAAGAAAGAAAGAAAGAAAGAAAGAAGGGCCAATGGATGCTTCTGGTAACGATTTTTGTTTGGACCTGTTGGTGCTTTTTAGAACCATTGGAAGGGCAGCGCGAAAAGACACGAACGAGAAAAGTAGCGGCCGTGTTTCGAAGCACTATTCTTTTTCCGTGTATTCCCGCGCTGCCCGGCTAATTGTCCTAGAATATTTACTGCAGTGCTCGCAGCTGCCCATTATGCTCCTTTTGTTTTGACTCGAGCTAGAAGAAATCAGAGGATGTAGAGTCTTGAATGCACGCGTTTCGACGCTTCGTCTATTGAGGCTGCAGAGACACCGGCTCCTAAAGTTAGTTCTGAGCTACCATTTCCTCTGCAAGACGGCATCTTCCTCCGAGGAAGACAAGGTATAGCAGCCGCAGTTGGAGGAATGGGTCTATAGAACGCAATCAATGGTGTACGTGAACTCCGGTGTTCGCTATACTTCTGCAGTATCGTGCCAAGTCAATGGGTGCTAAATGGGTACTTGCTCCCCACCCAAGACACGCAAGCGTAAGTCCCGCCCCTCCGCGGTGGTCTAGTGGCTAAGGTACTCGGCTGCTGACCCGCAGGTCGCGGGATGAAATCCCGGCTGCGGCGGCTGCATTTCCGATGAAGGCGGAAATGCTGTAGGCCCGTGTGCTCACATTAGGGTGAACGTTAAAGAACCCAAGGTGGTCAAAATTTCCGGAGCCCTCCACTACGGCGTATCTCATAATCATATGGTGGTTTTGGAACTTTAAACCCCACATATCAATCAATTAAGCGTACGCCCCCCCCCCCCCCCCCGCCACGATAAAACACGGGTTTTCAACCCTTGAAACAAAGAACACACAATCTTGCCGACGGTCAGGCAGGCAAGCGAAACGAGGGAGCGACGGGAGTCTGACAGACACGAGGCAATCTTCCAAGTTTCTTTTTATCTGTTCTGAAATACTGCCTTCAATGATACGTGATTTGGTAAGGACCCCAGCAAGTACTGTAATGATACGTGACGTCATGGAAAGTCGGTGCGGCAACCTCAAGATGACGTTGTCACCCTTCTTTAAGTATATCTTCCGTGTGTGTTTATTTTTTTTTTGTCTTTCTAAAGCCTCTGCTCACGATAAGAGTAGCTCTTTGATCATCTCGATTCATCTTAATTGAACGCGCCTCTTGGGTGTTTTTTTTAAGCTGCGTATCGAAGCTGTGTTTTGGTAGATGCACCAGTTCCTTAGTGGTGCCACTCCTAAAGAATCTGCAATTACGCTTGTCATCGGAACCAGCCTACGCCCATGAAATTTCACTCCATCTCCGTCGCTTTCTCGGGACTTGAGCAGCCTTAATAGAGAACAATTGACTCACTCTCCTTCTCATTACGACTGCAGCCCCGCCTCCCGGGACTGCTCTCGAGACTCCGAGTGTCGCCGGAATCTCGGAGGCCACACTAAACAGTCATGATGTTTCCAAAAAAAATGTTGCTGGCGGGACAGCCAGGGTGATGATCTCACATGGTGGCGTGAAATCGTCTGTCAGTACCGTGTATGAAAATGACGGGTTAAGAGCATTGATGTCTCATTATTTGGTCGATACGTGTGGTTTAACGCCCCAAAACCACCATATGATTATGAGAGACGCCGTAGTGGAGGGCTCCGGAAATTTCGACCACTTGGGGTTCTTTAGCGTGCACCCAAATCTGAGCACACGGGTCTACAGCATTTTCACCTCCATCGAAAATGCAGCCACCACCGCCGGGATTCGATCCCGCGACCTGCGGGTAAGCAGCCGAGTACCTTAGCCACTAGGCCACCGTGGCGCAGCAGCATCAACGTCTGATCTTAGCGCTTGTCACTTGTAGCATTCTTCCGACGTCACTTCTTTATCTCGCTAGATGTTTCCGGTACTCAGAGTATCCGCGCTTATTTAGTAGCCGCTCATTTAGTAGCCGCATATGTCGAGCGTTGCGACGCAACGAAGTAAGCCGAATCACCATATTGGGCTGCTTACGCAAAACACTATAGCTCCAACGTTTCATTCGGTAACGTCTGCAGAAACACTCAGCAACGTCAACAAAATAAATGCTAATTCTTTTTTTGTTCGTACTGTACAAGGGTGGAATCAATTGTCTTGTGACCAAGTGTGCTGTCATAACGAAGACTTGTTTTTTTTCAAAGCTGTACCCCCCCCCCCCCCTCACACGCCTTTGAGCAAAGCAAGGTATTTCTGAATAAAGCACATCCAACGCGCGCTGTTGGAATGTGCGTACGCGAAGCTCCCTCGCACATTCCCGTTGTTCCTGTAGAGGATCATTTCTGATTAAACTCGTTTTAGAAGCGCCTCTTAGCAGGCTGTCACTGAAAGACTGTCATCTGTTGCCAACGAAAGATTCAAGTTAAAACAGAAAGTGGAATCCAAAAACGATTCATGCGACCGGAAGTAGAAAGCGGAAGTCAGTATAATGAACGAAAGTGTGTGGCCGAGAGTGAACAGCAGCCATTATGTTTTGGCGCACGGAATCATCAGGGTAGCTTACGGTTGAGTAGCTCTAAGAAAGGAAGGAAAGTAGTAAGGTAACCAAAACACAGAAAGCGAGGATGTTAACGAAAAGAAGGTCCCGGTTGGTTATGCAGGGAGATTGAGGAAGGGGATATAAATACGAGAAAAAAATGTTAGGGGAAACAACTGTGAATTTACTGATGCGTAAGGGTCTGCACTACAAGACAGAGGCGTTCGCACAAGCCCGCCTCTGCCGCAGTAGCAGTGCTTTACCGAAGTAATTCGCCACATTGTATTGAGATGGATTTCTTCGATAACGTCCAACTGGTGCCAAGCCTGAACCTGGAAACCGAGCATGTAGGGAAGGCATCCCCACTAACGTCGCAATAAAATTGCGTCGGAATACAGCTTATTCAAATGTGCCTCTTCTTCCCTACATGACCGGTTTCAAATCCATACGGCATGCAGAGAAGGGTGTTTTATCAATTAGCGTCATCGGCAATTTGTTGGGCTAAGCCCGCTTCAATGTGTTTAGAAAAAAGTTTGAACGATTTACAGTACTTGATACTGTACTATGGGAGAGCTGAAAGCCGCCCCGAGGTGTATAAAGTGAATGTTAGTGAACTAACCGTGAGTGAAGCGTTATCTCTTGGCAGATGTGGTGTTTTAAATAGGTGACTTCACCGTAGAGATCCACGTTTGCGTATCTCGTTTTTTGATAAGAAACTTGAGTGCCTTGGCATTTCGTCGCGTATTCAGACACCGCACAGCGAAGCTAAGCAAACACTTTTTAGCAGCAACGACGAACCTTTAACTAATAATATCGTGGTGAGTATGGGGATTGGCCCAATTTTCGTTGCGTATACTTGTACAGGTGTACGAGCCGCGTCGGTGGCCGCAGCGGACCCAGTAGGTAGCATGGAGCTGGGTGGTGGTCGTCAATCCGCAGGCCACGGGGACGTTCAGAACCCTCGAGAGCTGAGGCAGAGGGACAGGCGTAAAGGAAAACTTAACAAGACGTTTATTTGCAACATGTTGGACAGTAACGTCCGAACGACGACTCTTCTCGCGACACTCTCCTGTTTTCTTCTGGCGGGCTGCTCCCCTTGCCTCGCCGTGCAGTTCCGAATATATAGGCGGAATGTCTCTTCGGGGAACCAACCACTCATGGAGAGCACAACACAAGTGTCCCTTCACACACGTGGCAGATGCACGTGGCACACGCGCGGGGACTCGGAAGCGACCACACGGAGGAAATTCACGGCAGTCCCTACTGTAGCACACAATCGGCCTTCCGCACATTCCAGAGGGGCCCGCATGTAGCCACTGCCCCGCAGGCAAAGCGCACAGCCGAGACAAACAGAGCTGGTGCAGGTGACAACCCGCCCCCACACAGAATGTCCGAGATGACGGGAAGGCACGCTTGGGGGCATCCGGCCCAAGGACTTCGTTACTGCTTTGTAACAGCCTGAAGAGGGCGAAACCGGCGAAACTCTCCGGAAACTGGCTCGTTTCGCCGCCCAAGCGGCCAGAAAACCCCGTCATGCGGCCGGCGCACAAAAATAGATCCGAGACCGATTTTCCCGCCACGCGAAACCGGATCCGGTTTCCGCTTCATGGCCTTGGCTGCGCCACTGTAACTGCGCTAGATCGAACCACGTGACCTAACCAACCGGCCACACATTCAACATGGCGGTAAAGGCATCGGCGGTGGCTCGCATCGGCTCGAATCGCGAACTATACCCGAGCAGCACGACGAAGCTTGACGGCCTTTCAACTAGGGTGCGTTCTTCGAGAGCCTGGTTTGGATTACGATCGCCGAGAACTCTGAAATTAGACGTTGCAGCGGAAGTGAGTCGGCATGCCCCAACATGTATCGCTTTTGTGTACATCCGGTTGAAACCCACGGCACCGCTGCCGGTGCGTTCGTTCGTGTAGTTACTGCTGATGTACATCTCCCGAAACAACGTTTGAAAAGGTGCGAGCTGTTTCTTTTCACTACTTTGTGTCAATTAGAAGAATACGAACTTTAGCCCTCAGAAAGCAGGCAAAATTGAATTGTATAGATAGTGACGGCAGCGGCGGGGGAAGCAATACTTTTTTTGCAGACTAGTTGGTTCATACTTGGAAAATCGAATTGCTGCACAAACTTGAAGGAAAACAAGGGAGACAGGAAAGAGCGCAGACTACCCACTGTTTATTGTCGTTTCTCGAAGCATGCGTACATATTGGCTTCAAGAAACGACAATAAACAGTTGGTAGTCTTTCCCGTTTCCCTTGTTTTTCTTCAAGTTTGTGCAGCAATTCAATTTTTCAAGCGGCGGGGGGATGGGGCAGAACGAATGTGAACAACATCGACGCGCGCGGTCTGGGTTTTCCGGCTGCTCTGGCGTTTTCGTTTTTTCTTCACTTCCCAAGCGTGAACGCGGCTTAAAATCAACTTCTCGCAGTTAAAAACCAAGTTTACAACTTTGGAATAAGGCATTCAACGCCCTAACTATGTAGCTACTACAGTGGCGGCCCCTGTCCATTCTACTTCATTTCGCATGCATGTCTTTGCGCATATAATTTTGGGAGTGTTGGCCTGCGCTGCTCGCAACCGCGACTGCGTGAGTGAAGGCCACGCAAGCGGGCCGACAAGATATGGGCACTGGCACTTACTGGTGTCCTGCTTCGAGGAGCCGTCCACGCCGTTTTCGCCGTCCTTGAGCTGCGACCTGGCGAAGCCGAACTTGTCCGTAATGTGGATTGTCTGGACGACGACGAGCTCGTCGTCTTCGTCGTCGCCACCGGCGAGCGTCGATCGCCGAGAACGACGGCCCGCCACGTCCGCGACGTGGACGCCTTCCTCGGTCCAGCGGCGACGCCGGCGACCGAAGGAGTTCACCTCGCGACCGTAGGCCTGACCTTTCTCCGAACACCGGGCCTGAGAGAAGGAAGGAAAAACCAAGTGGCAGAGTGAATCAAGTGCGACGCACGCTGCAGTGAGAGGCTGTTCCTCTCAGTCGTTCATGACGATCATTGTTGGGCTAGTTGGTGCATTGCATCAAAAAATATATCCAGCCCGAAAATGAACGTACACATAAAACCTGTGTACGTTCATTTTTTGGCTGGATATATTATCTCGATTCAGTTGTTCATCTTAGCGTGCTGAGCAGTACGATAGGATTGATGATTGATATATGGTATTTTAACGTCACAAAGCCACCATATGGTTATGAGACACGGCGTAGTGGAGGGCTCAAGAAATTTTGACCATCAGGGGGTTCTTTAACGTGCACCCAAATCTGAGCACACGGGCCTACAGCATTTTAGCCTGCATCGAAAATGCAGCCGCCGCAGCCGGGATTCGATCCCGCGACCGAGCAGTACGATAAGATGCACGCAGACAGGGAAGCCACGAACGGAAGCGCAACTGAAGTTCATTTCAGGGGAACTGAACAACAAGCGAGTGGAAGCTTGTGTTAGTGCCTTCTTCTGTGCGTCTACATTTCACGCCGTTCAACGCCCTCACATGAATACCTCTAAACTAGTCTATCTCTAACTACTTTATCTGTAAGTTGTTGGTGAATGAATGAATATCACAACAAAGCGATGTACAAAGCTGAAGATAACAGTTGCTTCACCTTACAACAGTTAGATGCGGAAGCCTAGAGTCATGCACAAGATGCTGTACTAATGACGCCAATAAACCTATAGGCTTTACTTCTAAAAATCCCGAAATGGTGATGCGTGGGGCGAAGCGTCCGTCTGTCCATCCGTCCGTCCATACGCACGGACGGACGGATGGATGAAAGCATGGACGGACAGAAGCACGGCCGGGCGGACGCTTCACCCCACACATCATCATTCACTCCATGGATATGCTGTGAAAACCACTAACGCCGTCTAGTCATATTATTTCTAAGGACGTATACACACAGCATGGTCTATTGAGCAGCTCATAAACTAGAGGTGGCTACGTACTATTACTATGAATGCACAGGGGAAATGACCCACGGCCTAAGAAGCTTCGCCCCTTAAAATAAATAACTCAGGCAGGAATAACCAACTGTTATCATTGTAATTGCGAAGTGATCACTGGATTTCGCCTGAATGAAGACAACGCCGATGTTGCAACCCCCAACGCTCGACATCAGCCAACACTACGCATGGTTTAACTGAAATGACAGAACCCAACATTGGCCAATAGTACAGCAAATGTGAAGAAGACAACATTGTATATTGTCACTACGGTTGACTGTAATTGCACGAGCCAACGCGCATAACAATCTTTGAAGACTCCTTATAGCGTTAAACGCTCGCAAAAAAAAAACAAAACACAAACACTCATATGCGTGTTTATGAATAAGTTGTGAGAACGCGTTAGTCTACTACTGGAGGGCCGGACGTGACGTCATCCGCTTCAGGCACTAGTGGCGTTTGCCTTTACCGCCATGTCAGCGGTCTGGGCGCGCCTCTTTTGAAGCGGCGGGCGGCAGTGAGAAGTTGTGTGCATGCCGCTACGTATACAGTACCAACGTGGTGCAAAGCGACTGAGTGCTTACGCGCGTGACTTCCGAGGTCCGGCGAAACTTCGCTACGAACACAAGGTTCACCTTCGCGGCGGATATCGACCCGTTCGACTTCAGCAGCGATGAAGCTGTGCGTGATGTGTGTAATTCCCGCATCGAGTTCACGGACAGTAAGGACCGCCTTGTTGGCGGCAGAAGCTTCGCAACAAGGGACAAGCTTAAAAGCCTATAAATCTATGGACGCCCACAATTATGTGACTAGCGGATGAGTCCAACAGCACCGAATTGAAGACGTCGGAGACGGCCGCCACGTCGTCGTCGGAAACGTTACTGGTTCCCCTTGCTGAGTGCTCGGACGAATAGTTTTTGTCACCGTGGTGGTGTCGCTTCACGATTTCTTTGTGTGGAAAAGCTTCACCGTTCGCAAGAGCATGTGAGGTGATGATAGAATCGGCATAGTTCGTTCGTGGTTGAGAGCAAGCCGCTTGCGATTAAAAATGCTCTTTGCTTCAGGGTCCAACGACGCGCGTCCGGCACCAGAGACCACATACGGTCTCGATTGTAACTAATCGACGTTAGCGTGACATCACCGTTTATGTGCTTAGCTGACCATCCTCTTAAACAGTCAGCGACGCAGTATGCTCTCGTCAAAGCATGGGTGAACGAGAACTCACTGCGGCATGCCCGTACTGCGTCGCTGACCATTTACTAACACACCAAAATCAGTAACACGCCGCACCTACCTGAATGATACCGCTGATATGCAGCGATCTGCAGCGTAAACAAAGCTTCATAGCACGTCGCGAAAACATATGTTTTTCGCCACAAAAGCAAACCTCCATGATGTTGCATAGGTTCTGAACACTTACCGCAAATTAAATATTTAACGCGCACGCGGTATAGTGTGTGGCTGAGCCATCCAAACTTTTTCGATTGGTTTACAATCTCTTTAAGGTGTTGGGGGGGGGGGGGGAGTCGACATTAGACGCATTCTCATAACCAGGCTTCTCACTCGAGTGGTTGTAGCAACCGAATACGGCACAGTTCACCATTATGAGCACAGGAATCTCGCACGGAAACCCGTGAGTGTATACGTTCCGCGACTGCTTGCCGACGGCAGCCGGGAGAGAGACCACAAAGATGGATACGCTGCTTCGTCGACGCTGGCGCCATCTCGTGGACCACGCCCCTGTGCAACCCTCCTATAGGTACCCGAGAGCATGAAGCCTTGCAAGGGGCTTCATACTTGACGAGACCGAGTTGGGAGTTGGAAAAAGTTGTTAATGATTTAGAGTACTTGGTACTTTACTACGGGAGAGCATAAAGCCGTCCCGTGGGTCTGACACTTGGACGTAAACGCCGTCTAGATGACGCATTACACGACAATGGACGTTTAGAAAGTGCAGTTAACGATTTAGAGTACTCGGTACTCCACTATGACAGATCTGAACGCCGTCCCCTGGGCCTTACGTCACATCGCAGACGACACACCCAATTATATCGCGACTCTTTGCCAACATGCTTCACACCAGCCGCCAGGCCTTCGACTCCTCCTTGGTCACCTGACTCGGGCTAACATCAGGTGTCGTGACTGGCGCCAGAGCTGACGAGGAAGCGGCGCTCTTCGGATCCTCAAACAAGTAGCCGACCGGCAGCTGCCTATGCCCACCAGGTATTGTCCCTCCTAGCCAGAGGGTGAGACGTCGTGTCGCCACGACGCCGTAAGCCGTTCGAGAGAGCACAACAAGTACAGCATCTTCCTTGGATGAGACCGCGGCGGACGCCGCAAACCGCCCCGCTAATTAAGCGAGCAGTTCGGTGGACCCTTTGATGTATGCTGTCATGAGCTTGGGACCCCTCGACCAGAGGCACACACACGACGAGGAAGAGCCCCACTGTCGCCACCTTGAAAAACAGCGATCACGCCTCAATATTGGACGTTCACGTGGGCCGGGCATGCTCGTTCCCCTCGGCAGTTGTGTGTGGTCTGTGATTGGACAGTAGCATCTGCACGTGTTCCCTGATCTAGGGATCTGGGGAGAACATATCCTTTATTATGAGCCACCCGGCTCATTCGAAAGAGCACCGTGTAGAGCAACGCCAGATTCGAGAGCTCGCCATGTAAGAAAGAGCTCGTCATGTACGAGAGCTCACCATGTATATAATGTAAATAAACCCTTTTCAAGTCTCTCTTCCTCCTGCCTCGACAACTTCATCCCGAACCTCCGATGCCTGCAAACCCCTGTCGTAACACAGGCTAACTATACCTGACATCCAGAAAAAAGCAGATATGTCGTGCCCTACTCTTAGGCAGCTTGCTCTGCTCTTGTTATACGAGACGTATCAAGGCTGTATACATGTATACACCGACGGCTCTGTTTTACAGAAGAGTTCAACGGCATCATTTGTTATACCAATAAAAGACAAGGGGAGAAAATTCAAGACCTCCCACCTTACGGCATCAACGGGAGAAGAGCTCACAGCTCTTCGTGCCGCATGGCAATTCATCAGCGATCAAAAGCCACAAAAATGGACAATTTTCAGTGACTCAAAGGCGGCACTGCAATCCCTTCTATCACCTTTACGCAACGGCCCGTACGAACAGCTGGTATTCGAGATTGCAGAAACGACTCACCATTTAATTGAGAAAGTACATGACATAGCATTTCGATGGCTTCCAAGTCATTGTGGAATAATTGGCAACGAACGGGCCGATCGAGCTGCCCGTTCTGCCCATACTGAAAGCGATCAAATTTCAATTCCGCTTTCCAGAACTGACGCTGCACGGAAACTCTGCATGCTTTCTCGCAAGCGCACCACATCGCAATGAAACTAGTCGCATTTCACACATGCACGATTATGTACATTAGACCCAACTCTCAGTCGTCGAATTCCTCCGGAATTACGCCGACGAGACGCTATGCTGCACAGATTATGGTTGGGCGTCGCATTTACCAATGCGTACGCGTTCCGCATAGGAATGGCTGACACAGCTGCATGCGACCATTGCGGCAGTGACGAAACAACTTGGCACATTCTGTGTGAATGCCCGCAATACTGCTCGCAGAGACAGTCACTCTGCAATGCACTAAATGAACTGGAGAACCCGACTCTTTCAGAAGAAAGAATCCTGCGCTACCGACACGACTTTATGTCGCAGAAGAAGGCTGTGAAGGCACTCCTGCGCTTCTTGCGTTCAACCGGCCTGTCCAAATGACTGTGATCGGAACTGTCTGAACGTGTGTGTGTATGTGATTTTTTTATGATTTATTTTATATCTCTCTATCTCTATCCTCTTTCCGACTTTTTTCCCCACCCCTGTACAGGGTAGCAAACCAGTTTTCCTAGATTAACCTCCCTGTCTCTTCCTTTTATTTATGCGTGTTTGGAAAAAGTTGTTAACGATTTAGAGCACGAGGTACTCTGCTATGGGAGAGCATAAAGCCATCCTTAAGAAAAATAACAGCTGAATCACACAGAAAAGAGTTGCTCTCCCTGTCGCAAGTGCATATTACGAAGTGAATGCTGGTTAGCGAATCTGTGTGCATTGGGTCACGAGTCGTGACCTTCTATATTGTTCTCGCTAACAGCCTTTTATTTTGTTCGCGTTAACAGTTTTTACTGACATATGCTTTAATTAACGGGCACCTAAATGTAGTTATTTTTTCGAGGTTCAAGGCTTTTATTTCGTTTGTTCTGACCTTTTCGTTGTTCGCAAACGTTTCAGTTTATACATCTACTGCAGACACTGGGCAGCTAGCTGTTCAAGGACTGAATGACATCCACGGCATAAAGAGATTGGTATTCAAAGGAGTAAAGGTGGCTCTGTATGAGTGCTAGCATATAATAGTTTAGGGTTTAAAATAAAGTCAAGTGTTTCTTTGAATAATTGGTCAAGTGAGGTGCTTTGTCCTTAATATTGCCTGTTGCTGACATCGTACCACCTGGGCAGAGGCACTGTATAATATGAATGCCCTCATCCCACAGTAATAATCATTGCCGCTGGTTAGAAAGGATGGTTTCCCAATACTATGGTCACGCATACGAAGTAAAATGTTACGGTCTGCCTATAAAGTTTTGCTTCCACCAGCGTCCATAACTCATTACTAATGATATTTTATGAGAACTGGAGCTACAAGCGCACACAGAAAGACAATCTTAGTGTAATATAGACAATGATGTCACGGGGAGAAAAAAAAATCGGCAGATCCCACGTACCTGGGAATCAACGTTGTGCGAATCATGCAGATGAAAGGTGACCTTGTTGCAATTTTTTATTGAGCGACACGTCATGAAATGACGCTAAATATATTTACAAGTCTTGCACGCACAGCAGGCTTATTTTGAAGAGTTGCAGATCTTTATATAAGCAGCTGTTTGCCCTTGCGCAACGATGTCAACTGGGACATGCGTATTAGCAACAACAGAAGCTGCAGGACATGAAGAGTTGATGCTCGCGAAGATGCTGGCCCTGGACTCTGCTACACAAATCAACTTCAGCGCATGGCACCTAACCACTATTGACGTCAACCCCACGTGACGGCTGTATCAAAGAAGTACGTATGTAATGTTTATAAAATTGGGTAGGCAGCACTGCAACCACTATTGACGTTTCACGAAGATTCGCGACTCTTTGAAAAGTAGTTCCGAGACGTGGCGTAGCTCTATGGTAGAATGCTTGACTGCCACGCAGAATGCTTCGGTTCGATTCCTTCTGGGACCATGAAATTTGATATTTACATTCGTTGGGGGTCCACCACTGCTTATATCAGGTGTTTCTTAGCACTGACAATTATTCTTTGCATTCGTCGGGTCGATGCTACCGATATCGGGTATTGCCGAACGTTCACGCGTTAAAACTGCCGATATGTGTTCCCGTCATTACTGGGCAGATACTAAGTGTCAATCACCTGTGGCACACACCCGCATACCAGCGGCACATACCCGCCCGTGGGTAAGTGCCACTGTCTGCCGGGAATTGTTTGACGACGTATGCGACGGGATTGTGACATTATTTATGTCTTGACCAGCGCGTCATATTCGTCAAACCACCTTTCCCTCCCATGCCAATTTTGGTTCACGCCAAGTTAATGGGGTGACCACGAGAGCACCCAAACGTCAACGGCTAGATAGATAGATAGATAGATAGATAGATAGATAGATAGATAGATAGATAGATAGATAGATAGATAGATAGATAGATAGATAGATAGATAGATAGATACGCTCAAAATCGCCGAAGTCTGCTAAGAAATGCAAGGCATTTAAAGATGAACCTGCATGTCATGCTGAGGCACTTTGGAAACCGAACGAATTAGCCGATTTCCGACCGCATATTAACTAATTTAGAGTTACTCGGGTACGTAGCGGTTAAAATATTAATTACAGACGCATATCAACAGACATTGGGACCATCAACGCCAGATACGGAGCTCGCATTTTTTTTTTGCCACGAAGGGCAAAACGATAATTGTCCGAGCTTGCAGATGACATTGTGTTTCTTCTTGCAATTTCGTTCCCCTTCCGTGCTGAGACACTATTATATATCTTTTTTGTACTGTGACTCGTTCCGGCCGGTGGCACCTGGCAATCCAATTCAGCCGATGACCTCGGTGACATCGTCACTTCCGGGCACAAAGCGTCGCCCAAAGCTATGCACAAGGTTCACCACCAGGCGGTCCCCAAACGACGCTTGCAAAGCGGGGCCGGTCTATAGCTCAACCTTGTTAGCGTCCCGAGAACCAGTGCCGTTCATTGCACGCAGCTCATACATATACTTCTCGTACCAGCTCTGCAGCTCCTTATAGTATGCCACTCTTCAAAAGGCGCGCGGACAGCGCTCGCAGTTTTTTCCATTGTGCTCTGAACTTGACCCGCATCCTGTCACGGCTTGAAACAATGTATTCCGTCTTAATGCGCGGTCGCGGCTGCGTTTGAATGTGGCGTCGTCGCATTGTGGGTCAGAGCGCGTCCGGAGACATATAGAACGAGAACGAGAAGGAATGGAGGGGGAAGGGGGGCAGCGATTGACAGCGCTAGACAATACTGACAATAGCGGTAATAAAGCGAACTCAACGGCTTCCCGGAACGCCCAGCCTTTGTTCGCGAACCATCTGGGAACGTCTTAAGTCGCGGTGCTTATAAGCCAGCATTTATGAAAGAGTTCAAAAGGGACGAACGCGCTCAAGAAAATGTGCGATGGAGCGAGCGATATCGTGGTCGCGTGGCCCGGACCAAGGAGGTTTAAATGAAATCGCTGGAAGTGGAAGCTACCGCAATGCTTTGCCAGCAGTAGTGAAGCCAGATTTCACCATCCAAAGATCTCAGAAACATGCTATTTTCCGGTGGTGCCCACCTAACAATCAAGTGACTTTGATCTGTTGGTTTGAGGGCTACGTTAATTATAAAATAAAAGATAGTTGTTTCCGAAGAAAGTTGTTTCCAAAGAAGTTGTGTCTGCTGAGAATAGTATCGGTGACTTACTATCCAATAAAATGTACCTTGAATATGAGGCTTACCAAAGAAAACGAGTAACACGAGGACGCACTTTGAGCACTATCCGACCCTAAAAGGTTGCCATGTTAAATTCGTTGGGCGTGCGAGGCAAACGCTCCTTCCCAATCACCGAACGTCAACAGCTCACCATGCCCCTAGTAAGATGGCTGCCGCAGCCGCCATCTTACGGCTGGCACGGCTTCGCTTGTATGAGGTCAAGCATTTCCACTCCAGCAATTTTTTATACCTCCTTGGCCCGGACAATGCAGTTAGAAAGTGGTGAAAAGGGCGTGAAAACCGCGAGGGAAGAGCGCGAAATTGATATAACGTGTAATAGCGAAAGTCGCTTTTAAATCCCTATGAGGCTCTGGTCTATAGTCCATTACTCACCGTAGACGGCCTAATAGGCAGCTAGACGAACAGCGGACATCTTAAGTCCGCATTTAGGTACACTCGCATAGAAGGCAAAACAGATAGCTTGCCGAAGATGGCGCCGGAGGAAAATGCGACACATTTACTGCACAGTTAAAATGGCGGCCCCTTAGCGGAATGATCGGATTGCTCGGATCTCGTTGGTGTGGTCGCCCTGCCCACAAGTAGACGCTTTTCTTTGCGTGCTTAACGCAATCTGCGTTCAGTTTTTGTTTTGTGGACTCAAGCTTGAAAGTTAAGTAAGTGATTCTTAAAAGAGAGAAAAGAAGATAAAAGTAAGCCCCGTAACTGTCTGCATCATGGTGCGGCGACACCTCAACAGTGGCTCACAAGGGAATGGCGGTATGGAGGGGTTAAAATGGATAGGGTTAGAGCAGGGACAGCGAGACCCACATACAGAAATAAGGAGAAGATAGGAAATATGGACACGGTCGCAGGAGTCCGAGGACGGGGCACTGCTCAGCGAGAGCTTCCCTGCGTCAGGAGATGGCGCAGGGCGAGCCGGTAGGCCAGAGCTGCGCTGTCGTCGGAGATCGCGGGGGCACAACCGGTCGGCACGAAATCCAGCGAGCAGGTTCTTGGAAGTTAAACGAACAATACAATTCGTTTTTCATAGTTTTCTCTCGTCGACATAAGCTGACGTCATGTCGCACAGGCGCCATCGGGATGCGTTCCATCAGTTTGACAACTGGTATAGGCTTCGATGCTGTCTTCTGAGCTGTCAGCGCAGATTGTCTATGATGCTTTCCAGAATTGTAACACAACCACATGCACTCGAAAGTCTGCTTTGGAACGTGATCGAGAATCGCTGGAAGACGAGAGCCTTGACACGGTCTACAGCGCTCGAGAAAGATTACGACTCTCGGATTACTGTCCCCTATACACTTGAGTGGCAAAGCAACGAACGACGCAAAATGACAATCGTGACGATGGCTTTGTACGTGTAGCCTCGTTTCAGTCACCATGAAAAAATTCTTCTTCACCAAATACAAGGGTGACATTCCGGAAGAAGGAGGTCTTTAAATATCCTTGTTTCGGACTCTCATTTGTCTTGTCATTTATCAATGACGAAATTTGACTGTCCAGAATAGCACCATAAGTAACATGGCCACTTCTTGTGGGTCTACAGTTAATGATTAGACGGATTTGCCCCCTGATACGCACTTCTTGTTTTGCTCATAAAAAGAAAATAGGGAAGGGGGGGGGAGAGAATCCCCAAAATTTTCGAAAGCGAATTTTGTCGAAGTGTTTATTTTATATGAACACCGTAGACAGATTACTGTTATTTTTTATGTCCAAACTTTTGGTCCCACACAACCTCAATAAACGCGCAGTGCGGAGCGGACACTGGTTGAAAAGGAATCAAAACAAACCTTGCCCTGATGATTTTTCTTCCAGTGTTGCCGTTTGCGTTTAGTGTCAGAGCACTTGGTGTCAACACCAAGTGCATGGAAGGCTACCAACTTGGTTGAAACACGTTGGCGGGTTCGTTGGTTAGCATCCACGATAGAATGAGCAAGCGATAGTTAACAAGGACGTAGCGAGAAAACGGCGCTGTGTCCACGTCTGTAATTCTACTTCCTTGTCAAGTCCTTCCTATATACTCAATCTATCGTGGATGTAAAATATAACTCTAAGTGGGTCCCATTTCTTCTGCATTCTTGCCTACAACACACCAATACGAAGTCGCTGACACGACTTGTTCATACATTTCTGGCCCATTGACAACACTCATTACACATACACTCATGTCGAGAGCCATCGAATAACGCAACGAGAATGTATATTATTACTTCGTGATATGGAGTGTATACCCCAGGCAATATGGACCTCAACCTCTCCACAGCAAAACAGTTAGAGCAGAACAGAACAGGTGTGGGGAAGTAAGGAGCCGATAAGTTGAAACACTGGCGAGATCAAACAAGAAATAGAAAAGAGAAGAAGGAAACGCGAGCTGGGGAAGCCCAAGCAAAGGCGCCGCTCTGACTAAACCAAGGGCAGCTGTAATGATTGACCACGCTCCAAATTTAATGAGTACTCAGGTAGAGGTTACGCCACTTACGCATGGCCATAACCACACCCCACATAACCGCTGGGCGACTGCACTCACCGGTCGTTTTAGCGAAGCGCCGCACCCAACACTATAATGGGGCATCTTCGATTTGACGGATGGGCATTAATGTCCTGGTGAAACACACGGAGGATATGCCACGCTGGTAGGATCCGTGCAGATTGATTCGGACCACCCGGGTTTCTTCAGCAGCGCATTCACACTGCGTGATGCACAAGTCTTTTTTGTTCGTTCATTCGCTTTTTCTTTTTGCTTTGTATTCACGATAAAATGCATAAGCGGTTGCGCGAGGCCCCACATCGCCAAAGTTTAGATACCTCCTGAAACTTGTTTGAACGGATATTCCGGACTTGTAAACAAACGAGCGTATACCAAACAAAACAAACTACAAAGAAACAAAGCTCGCGTCATAAGCGGGCGCATATTTTTCCTTCGGGGGGTGCGGGGTGCTTCATCACAGCACCCCCTTTGCTTTCATGTCAATGAATGGGGCTGCCTTTGCCCCTCCCCGTCTCCACAGATGCACAGCGCCCCCTCCCAGTTATGTCAATGTGAAAGGCTGACGTGGCTCCCCCCCCCCCCTTTAGCTCCCCTCTCAGCGACTAGGGGGGTGGGCTCCCCCCCTCCCTGTGCACACGCCTACGGTTAGAGCGAGGTCTTGCCCGTTTCCATTTCTGGACAACTGGCGCAGCTAGGCGGTTCTAAGCGAAAGCTTTGACATACCTCGCAAATTTCGGAGGCGGTGTCGTGCGCCGAATACCCGGCACCGGCGAGTGCACTGCAGCGGTGCGACCATCCAAGGTGTGCCAACGACGTGCTTCATTTGTATGCGCCGCTTTCCAGTAATTGATGCTCTCTCGATCACAGAGAGAAAGAGGGAGGGGGGGGGGGTTCAGTCGTTCCTGATTGGCAAAATCTCATCGTTTGCCAAGGTGACTCGTAATTCGACGGCACCAAATTCAATTGCTGCCTGGATATGAACGCATCAGCGCCGTTGTTGCCTTTAGCCGAGTTCTTAGTATTAAGGCACTATGATGAGCAGGTAACTGAAGTGTTGCGCTGCTAAGCACCGCAATGAAGGCCCAATTTGCGCATGGAGGAAGGAAACAGTCACGGGAGAGCATTGCACAACTTGACTGAAAGAAAGAAAGAAAGAAAGAAAGAAAGATAGATAGATAGATAGATAGATAGATAGATAGATAGATAGATAGATAGATAGATAGATAGATAGATAGATAGATAGATAGACATGTAAACGCACACGTACAGACGAGTCCACTGTTAAAGGGAACACCTGCGTGAGCAGCATGTTAAGATTTCACTATCTTACGGAATCATAGCAGCTTAGATGTGCATAAGGCTACTGGTGGTTAAAAGTTCCGATTCCTTTGACATACTATTGATTTGCATGAAGATTGTTTCTTAATACACTTCCTCTTAGACGGCCAGGAATATTGTTAGTGTGCATTCGGACCATACTGTTCATGCACGTAAGTTCAAGCCAAGCCTTGCTTAGCCACACTCACGCGATAGGTCAAGCGCTCCTTAATTTTTCGTCAATTAAATATGTCTCCTTGCTGTGTCGCGCAAACGACTTGAACATGGTCATCGACTGCTCGTTGTGCAGAAGGGTTCACAGTAAAAGGGAATACTTTCAAGTGCATCATGTTCTGATTTTGCTCTCTGGAAAAAAAAAAGCATAGCGGCTTAGATTTGCATAGGACTGCTGCTGGTTGACTGTTCTGACTCTTTTCGTAGGCCGTATAGTGCCGTGCACGAAGTTGTAGGGCCCGCGATATGACAGGTGCTCATCAGAGTGTTCCCTTTAACAATGGACGGTAGTATACGTACACTGTCCTGTTTTAGGTGTCCTTGCTTTCTGCAAGTTCCCTCAGATCTTTGAAAAAAACTGGGCTCAGAAGAAGGAGAAATTGATAGAGAAAGCGAACATATTTGGAGGCGGAACATTTTGCGAGGTTCAAAGGTTCGCCCTTTCTTGCACCGGACCTTTTCGCGCTGAACATCTGACGGCCACACAAAAGACTATATACGCCCACTTCAAGCCTGATTCCATCATTTGCATTCTGCTTGCACCTTTGTTTGCCATTCCCACGATGCGCTGAAATTTTAGTGTGTCGCATGAGGTTGTGCGTGGCATTTACAAACATGTACTCTCGTCTCCTTGGAATGGTGCGCCCTTCGGCATGCAACATCTGCGCCTGCGAGGAAACGCTCGAGCACATTCTATGCCATTGCCGGGCATACCAGCCTGAACGGCGTGTTATGGAAGCCAAGCTCTGTCAGCTGGATTCACGGCCGCTTACAGAAGAGAAGGTCCTGGGACCTTGGCCGACGGCTTCCCATACGCGCAAAGCCACGAAAGCCCTCTTGCACTTCTTAAGGACCACCAGACTACACGACCGTTTGCGAAAGAACAGTGTGAGACCGTGCTGTGTAGTCTCGAGCTGACTATTCATCCTTTTCTTTCTTACTCCACTTCTTTTCTATCTATTTCCTTTCTATTATTCTCCCTTTCCCACAGTACAAGTGTAGGGTAGCCAACCGAGCCAAGCTTGATTAACCTCCCCGCCTTTCCTCTTTATTTATCTATCTACCTATCTCTCTCTCTCTCTCTGCTCCAACTGATTCCTCACCGGTTCGCAGGTCGGCAGACAGGGTGTCACGAGCGCCTTGAACTGGACAATCTCGGACGTTGGAAACTTGAAGGCGTCGAAGGGCGCGTGAAGGACCTTGCCGTCCTCGTTGACCTTGTGCAGGGGTCCCATGATGGTGCGGTCAGTAGGACATCTGCAAACATAAAGAAGAAAAAAAAAACATTTCGTGCTCAATTCTCTTGCATAACAAATGTGTATCCATCTTCCCGCAAAGCAAGCACACGTTCAAAAGAAGATGCTGAAATTGTATTTTATAACGTGTACAATAAAAGTGAATTGGATGAATGAATATACACCGCATACGTAACAGGCATACGTAACAGGGGACGTTAAACCCCACATATCAATCAGTCAATATACACAGTGATCCACTGTTTTAAAGGGAACATCTGAGTCCGTGGCGGCCGGTCAGTGTCACCGCAGTTACAATGAATTTCACGCATGCGCAGTGAGCATCTTCCGCTGTGCTCTTTCGTCATGCGCGAACGATTGGCTTCGCTATACGGTTCGACTCGCGGTTTCGTGGGCGCCGCCATATTGGACTGCTAATCAATTGTTCTGCCGGTTTTTCTAAGTCGTAATATGAAATGATCAACAAACGTAGAATGTGCCGGCCCGAGTGTTTTCACGAGTGCGAGTTTGCCGTAGCACTGTTTGTTGATTTGATACGAATAAAAAAACTGGGACGTTATCAGTGTAACTAAGACGTTATCAGTCTAAGATGACGGCGTTCAATGAGCGCGCCTGGAAAATGATGAACAGAGGCGCTGCAGTAGCGGACCCGAGTAGCTGCTTGAGCGCATAGAGTTCCCTACAAGTACACTAGAGGGAACTTTGGCGCTGGCGTCTATGGGCTCGAGCAACAGCGAATGGCGCTTCAGTCAGCATGGGAATGATGGGTAGTATACACGGATTTGTTTCATTTTCGTACTAGCGGCTCACGGTTCCGGCTACGTGTAGCTTGAAGCTGCTTTGTCACGAAACAAAAAACAGATGTTCAGCAGCTGCACTTCTTAACCTTTGAGGCTCACCAATTTTCAATCGAGTAACGAAGTTCAAAACGGTTTGTTCTTTCGTTTTCAACAGAACCAAAACAAAGCAACAAATAAAGCAGCAAGTGCGTTCTCTGTGTGCTACCCATCATTCCAGTGGTCGCTGAACGATTGCAGCGCCAGAGTCATCTCTAGTTAATTGTAGGAAACTGTATGTTTGAGCGGACCCGACGAAAGACCACCACTCAGAGCGCGGACTGCTGCCGCTTAAAACTCGCTGCAGCATTTTTTGCGACATCGGTTCAACAAAGCTTCCTGAAACGTGGAGTGGCCGTCTCAGAGGACAAATGCACTTTATTTTTTTTACTGATTAACAGTGCGCCGCCGTGTAATGCCTGAATATTTTTCTGCCTATGTGTTGATGCACCGTGTACTACAACGACATCCTCACTTTGTGAACATAGTGTAGCCTCTTGTTGTCAGTGGTGTAGCCAGGGGGTGGTACACCAAATGTGTCCCCCCCCCATCCCCGAAATATTTTTTCGTCAAGGCATACTGAGCAAAAAATGATTATTTCAATGAGTTGCTCCCTGCCCCTCACGCCAAGAAGGCAACCCCCCTCCCCCCTTCCCCAAAAATTCTTCTTACACCCCAGCCTGTAGGGATGCTGCCATGTTCTGGTAATCACACACGTTGTGTTAGTTGTGCCAACTCGCTTTGTAACACCATATAAAGAAATGGTTATGGTATTTAGGGCCTGGAGCTGCAGCGTGGGCTACAAATATTGGGCTCGACGTTTGCACAGTCGAAGTTTGCAGGACCTAATTTGACCACCTGGAAGTGTTTATTTCATTCCGCAATTGTCAGACAATATATAACACACAGGACGACTCCAAAGAAATATAAAGCACTCCGAAGCAGGTCTGTAGTAAATAACGAAATAAGCCACAAAAAGTCCTAACGCGTTTTTAAGTGGAGCCTTTCCAGCGCTGACCACTGCACCGGTACTGTGATTTGTAATTAAGGTCATGTTTACCTCAACTATCACATTTGAAGGGCACGGTTCCAAGAGCGAGATTATGACAGTGTATAGCTGTTTCATGGCAATAAGGGGAAGCGACGTCTTGACGAACCGAAAAAGAACGAAGGTACGCGCACGCACGAGAGAAAAAAAAATCATTTCTAAGACAATGTAAAGAAGAATGCATCTCTCTTCTTCGTTTCCTGTGTGGTTATGATGCGGAATCATATACGCTATTTCCGGGATTTTTTTTTTCGCGAAACGAGCACTGTCAGGCAGACACAAGCGTTCCACGTTGTAGGGCACACGCCACTTCCTCTGTAAGAAGGAAGCAACGTACAGAGCCAGCACGCCTTGTTCACCCAAAGACGCTGCTTCCGGTCTAAATTTAATTCCCGCCCTGTTTTCTGTACTTTTGTTTCTATAGCGAATAATAACCGCAATTACCGCAGAAAGAGGCACGTCATTGTTACACTGCATCGGATACACGCTGAACCGAAAATCGTCTTCTGACAGCCCGTATACACGCTATACTCACTTAAGATTTCTTGAGAATCGTTGGTCCGTGCATCTGTCCGGTTGCGGTGCTTATGGGCGACGCCTCATGCAGTGTGCTTATACACTGCACGATCTCAAGCGTCATCCGGATTGCTTGTCACGCGAATTTCTTCCTTACCCCCGTATCCTAGAACGTCCCTTCACTCAACGCTTCCCCTTCACTTGAGAAAGCCGATGGAAGCGCCCTCTCCAGGCACGGCAAGTCACTGCATTTCTGCGATAATCTGCTGCGATGCTTGAGTAGCGCAGCGTCATTTTCAGCCGAGCTGTGGCGCAGTGCCCAACTCTATATCAAGTGAAGGGTGAAAGTCGAGTCGAGGAGTGTTTGTGAATACGGGCGTTAGTCTCCACTATTCAATACACTCTATTCAACATGGGTCTCACCCAGTTTACCTGTTTCTCACAGTGCTGTATATAATATACGTTGTAATTATACGTCCTATTCAAAATAATGTAACGCCCGGCCGCGGTGGTTTAGTGGCTAAGGTACTCGGCTGCTGACCCGCAGGTCGCGGGTTCGATTTCCGGCTGCGGCGGCTGCATTTCCGATGGAGGCGGAAATGTTGTAGGCCCGTGTACTCAGATCTGGGTGCACGTTAAAGAACCCCAGGTGGTCAAAATTTCCGGAGCCCTCCACTACGGCGTCTCTCATAATCAAATGGTGGTTTTGGGACGTTAAACCCCACACATCAATCAATCAAAATAATGTAACGACATATGGGGTTTCACGAGCCAACACCACGATATGATTGAGACAGGCTATAGTGGAGGGCTTCGAAAATTTCGACTGCACGGTATTATTCTCTAACGTGCAACGTCATGGCTTAGTACCCGGGCTTGCGGCATTTCGCCTGCGTCGAAATGCGACCGCCTCTGCCGGGATCGAACCCGCGACCTTTGGATCAGCAGCCGAGCACGCGTAGCCACTGTGACACCACGGAGGAAATTTAAGCCTTTCGCCCAACTCAGCAAAGGGGCTAGGAAATTCGCGTGTGTACGGGTTGTGAGCAGTTTATCGATTCATTCATTTTGCTAAGGCAAGCTGCCGGGCTAGTTGTTATTTGTTATCGTACTTAAAATTATATATCGCGAGAACCTCCCAAGCAACTCCCAAGGGACACTCAAGGAACTCCCAAGGACTCCCAAGGGACTCCCAAGGATCCTTCAAAGATCTCCTAAGGCCATTACAATGCTTGAGGACATTCTTGGCCCCGCTTTCGGCAACCATATTCACGCATCAACATTGTTGCCATAACAAAAACGAAAAAAGCATCTGTGCACTCACCAAGAAAGGAGTGCCAAATAAAATTACACACCATCTGCTTGTAAATCAATAAAGTTGTTTACACCAAACCAGAAGCATACGTCGTTTGACATGACTACAACTATTCTACTTATGTCTATGTCTTTCGAATCTCTTAAATTTTTTTTTCGTAGTGGTCACGTTTACGATCGCGTCGAACAACGTCCCGAAGACTGAAGGGAGCGTCTCGCATTCTGCAACAGCGGAGGTTGCGTCACGTCCCACAGCATACGACGGTTTGGGTAGGTATATACGGTTAACGGCTGAGGCGAGGGAAAAAGGTGTACGTGCAACACTCTGCGCTTCCGGTGATCCATTGCGAAGCATCCCACCCACAACTGACAGGGCACGCGCGCATAAATTAACTTCCTTCCGGAATACCGCGTGCCCACCATAGAGTTTCCTGAAATTAAGTAGAGGAGACTCTGTCGCTGCGGTCGTTCAGCGACCATGGGAATGATGGGTAGTACACACATTTGCCTAGTCTTCGTACTTGCGGGCGGCGAATCGTACTTGCGGCTTTGTTTATTGCTGTGTTTCGGTTTTTGTTTTGAAAGAAAGAACGAACCATTTTGAACTTAGGGACTTGATTCGAAATAGTAAGCTTAAAAGAATAAGGTTGTGAAGCGCAAACGGTGAACATTTGCTAATTTATGTTTTCGTGAAAAAACAGCTCCAAGCCACACGGACACACACGGAGCCAGAAGCAGGCCAGAAGTACGAAAATTACACAAATGTGTGTACTACCCATCATTACCATGCTCGTTGAAGTGCCGTGCGTTGCAGCTCCCATAAACACTAGCGCCAGAGTTCCCTTTGTAGTGTATATTAGGAAACTCTGTGGTACCCACCACATGTTTTTTTATTTATTTAAAAATACTGTCAACCCTCTATTGAGGGTCATTACAGGAAAGGTACGACACACTGTACAAATTGGGGATATAACTATACATCTCCCAATGATAAACCAGGTATACATATATACAAATCCGTGAAAGCTCTTCATTTCAAACGAAAAACACACACCCTGATTCGCAATGCAGCAAATAACAATCGCAATAATATTTACAATAAATCACATAAATGTAAATCAAGTAAATGCACAAATTCATTAACATCACCCGCATTGACTATGTTACTCGGTAACCCATTCCAAATCTTCAATGACATCGGAAAAAAAAGTATGACGGTACGCCTTGGTTCGTGCCAAATAAGGGTGCAGTACTCGTGTATGGTTTGCCCTCTCACTTCGTTTCCCAGGTTGTTCTACGTAGTCATTTCTGTTAATTTTAAACTCACCTTCTATTAATTGAAAAAAGAAACTTAATCTATTTTTGCGTCTGCGCTTGTGGAGCGTCTACAGATCACATAGTTGTAGCATTTCTGTGTCTGAGTCGTTCTGCTTATATCTCGAGCTCTTTCTTTAACGCCCCGGCGTATGCAACAGAACGCACGCTGGTTCAAGAGTGCAGCGTCGCCACGTACTGCGTCTGAACGCCGGGAACAATATAAACAGCCGCGGCAACAACAATCCCGAAGGCGCCGCGCGAACCGAAGCCGCCGACGCATCGCAGCACGCACTCCGCGTACATATACTTTGTCGTAAACCGTGCCTTGCTAAATCCGTGCAGTGAGCGTACTCTGCAGCGCAGGTCTCGCGTTCAGATAAGGACAACGTGCCGCGTCTGTGACAACCTTTACGTTGAAGTGTTTGGTCGGAGTTGAAAGCGTGTACACATTTACTGCAGAGCCAATTCGAGCGCTCAAGAGGAGCCGTTGAATGTGTCACGCCTCGTGCGTTGTTGCACTCAGGTGCGCGCGCAGTGTGACATTCAGGCGTTCATACTCGTCGGTGGCGTCGTCCGCTCAAAGCGCTTTTGTAACGATGGGGCAGACCAAGGAGGTTATACTAAAACTTAACCTCCTTGGGGCAGACGACGCGTGCAAGCGGACGCCAGCGTTGCTTTGTAGTGTAAGAACAGTGCGAATGGGTTTACCGGAAGTGAAACAACAACGACGACGACGACAACAAAAAGATTGTCGCTATGGGACGATCACTCTGTTAAGAAATTGTCGAAGCTTGCACGAAGCACTAAACCGTGCAAGCCTTGAAACAGAGAAACTGCACGATTCTGAAGAGTGAAATGGTTGCGTCAATAGGTCGCTTTTAGGTCGTTCCTAGGATTTAGCTAGATAATGATAGGATGTTCCTGCGTTCATAATCAGCGCAGAGAGGTTCCAGTTGAACCACACATCGTCACAGACACGACATGGACGTCCAACCAGAGACGAACCTGGCACTTAAAGCCCGCGTTCGGACATTTTCTATAGATCTACGGACGCGCTGTCGTTGGCGTAGGTTTTCCTTCGCTTCGGGGGTCTTCTCGCCATTGGCGTTGCCGTTCCCGTTCTCTAGTGTTGGGCTTCTTCCCTAAGGTTGACTTCTTCCTTTTTAGTGTACCAGTGGCGAATATCAGTATTTGTACCCAATTTCTGTAGCACACACCCTTCAATGGCGATGATAGTTTCTAGCAGTCGTCGTTGCCTTTCCCGTTAGTGTTGGCTTTTTTTTTTTTTCAATGACCAGCGGTGATTGTGGTGCGGCGCACACATTACTGCAGCTGAAGCAGGTTCCCGGTTAAAAACGTTCCAGTGTCGAGACGGAATGAAAGTGGAGTCTAAAGCATGGCGGCCGTGACGTGTTTCCGGCGGCTATAGCACTGAATCGAGCCGGCGCTTGTAGTGGGAAGAGCTCTTGGCCTTTGAGATTTGTAGCTGGTTCAAAGCAGAGCCTTGCTTTATTTATGCCCGTGCGTGCTTTAGTACGCGTGCGTCTATATACACTCGCAAAACTGAAGAACTCTTGGGTGCGGGAGGGGAATCCCTTCTCCATCCACTCCGGCACAAGCTACGCCAAAGGCACATCATGGTTGGGGGTTCTGGAACATTTTTCACAACCTGAAGGCGTCCTTGCCCTAAAGTTTCTCAATATACACGAGAGGGAACTCTGGCGCTAGTGTCTATGGGAGCTCCAACACACGGCGCTTCAGCTAGCATGGGAATGACGGGTAGTACACACAATTGTCTAATTTTCGTACTCCTGGCCTGCTTCTGGCTCCGTGTGTGTCCGTGTGGCTTGAAGCTGTTTTTTCATGAAAACATAAATTAGCAAATGTTCACCGTTTGCGCTTCACAACCTTATTCTTTTAGGCTTACCATTTCGAATCAAGTCACTAAGTTGAAAAGGGTTTGTTTTTTCTTTCAAAACAAAACTGAAACACAGCAATAAAAGAAGCCGCAAGTACGATTCGCCGCCCGCAAGTACGAAGACTAGGCAAATGTGTGTACTACCCATCATTCCCATGGTCGCTGAACGATCGCAGCGCCAGAGTGCCCTCTAGTTAATTTTGGGAAACTCTATGGTCCTCGCAACTCGCTCTTATTCAAATAAGACCGGCACACCCGGGAATCGAACCCGTGCCCTCGTGCTCAGCATCGTAACGCCTTACACATGTCTATACGTCGCCCCAAATGCCCAACGTGGTCCGTCTCTGCACCTTTTCTCGGGATCGCTGCGCGAGGCTACTGCTTACGCAGTACTGCACCGTACTTCCGGTTGATCGGAGCCACAGTTCTCGAAAGAGGGAAGATGGGGTCCGGAGATTACAGCTTCCGAGACTCGCGGCAAACCTGCGGCGGCGGCTGATGATGACCTGCACGCAGAGCGGGGCTACGGAGGCAGTCGGCTCCCTTCTCCTCGCCACCTTCCTCGGTTTTCTCGGAACTGCACCTCCTCTCTTGTTTTGTTGAGAGAGAGAAAGAGGAGAGAGAGAGAGGAAGAGCGTGTAATCGTGTAGGAAGGAGACTGTGCACCAGCACGCCTTGCACCACGGGTCAGTTCGACTGGGTGACTGGGTCGCACCGGCGCGGCTCTTCTTTCGTTGCCAAAAAACAAAAACAAGCATCGCCGTGGTATCGTCGAATCACGCCGCAGCAGCTCGTTCCTCCGCAATAGTGAACTCATCGAAGTAGTTTTTCTTTCTTGCTTTATTTTATCCTTTACCAGCTCGTTTTATACTTATCGTAAACACGTTAACCGCGTTCCGCGGGCTAGAACCGCCGCGTCCGTCGCCAAAACGATACGTTATAAACTGGACAACGAGGCGAGGGTTCGGTGGAAGTCTCCATCCATTTCCGAACCACGTTGCCCCTCGCTGGACCGACTTGCTCTGTTGCGCCGTCGCCGTAATACGGATCGGCTCGTCAACGTTCCTTATCTCCGTTTTTTTAGGGGCGAAGCTCCTTATGGCGTGTGGCTTGTGCGTCCCTCGTAGTACGTAACCACCAGTGGCACATACCCGAAATAGCGGTCCTTACAATGTCTGCTGGGATGGGGGCACTTGTATATGATGAATACACGATGAAAAGATGTGAGACGGCTGTGCTTGGAGTTTTCTCAAGACATATGGACGGACGAACGGACTGACACACGCACGGACGGACAGACAGAGGGGCGCACGGACGGATGGACAGGCAGAGGGATGGCCGGAAAAAGAGATGGACGGACAGACAGACGAATGAACAAAACGGACGGATGCACCAAGGATCACACCAAGATAGGCGGACGCAAGAACGAATGGACAGACAGACTGACGAACGCTGCGCCCACCAATCATCATTCACTCCGTGAATATGCTGTGATTTTTTTTTCTTTCAAATTTTTACAAAAGTACTACATCGCTGGCATTGAGCATGTTCTCGTGGTTACTGCTGCTAGACCATTTACTGATAAGGTCTTGCTTATAGTATTGATAGTCCGTGCGAACATGGATGGCAGCTCAGCGAATGCGATATGCTCTCTCACGAGCACTCATTAAACACACCGGTGTTGGAAGTCAGTCACATTGTATTCCACCAGCCCTCCCCTCTGTATCTTTGTGCACGTCACCCGGACTTGCACTGTGCCATCGCACTATGTCACTCTTTGTCCAGGCAACGTTGCCATGTGACTGCGCTATTCATGGTGTCATCACACGACGCCATCAATTGGTCACGTGACTTCTGGGGTCATTCATGAGTTCCTTACGCCGCCAAACGCTGCTATTTTCCTACTCACGAGGCGGTTTTCAGCTGGAGGGGGGGGTGATTTTAAATGAAAAGAAGAGAAAAGTGAGCCCCGTAACTGTCTCTTAGGGGGAGGACACCTACACAGTAGCTCACGAGGGATGGGGGTAAAGGAGGGATTAAAATGATAGGATTAAAGGGTAAAGAGATAGAGAGAGAGGAAAGAGAGAGCGAGGCACAGGGAAAGCGAACGACGGAATTGAGGAGAAGACAGGAGAGATGGACACGGTCGCAGGAGTCCGAGGACGGGGCACCACTGGCGAGAGCTCTTGTCGGCGTCAGGAGGTGGCGTAGGACCAACCCAGTCGGCCAGAGCTGCACTGTCGTCGAAGATCGCGAGCGTACAACCGGTCGGCTCGGAATCCAGCGAGCGGGAAGGGTTTTCATCTCAACTACGTTCTCTGTGTTTGCATCTTGGTTCGGAGCACCAGCCACAAAATACAGCGCTAGCAAGATTTTTTCCCTGTCTTCTTTGGCCTGTTGCATTCGCCCTCATTAATACATTCGAACTTCTGACGAAGAATACGCGGCTATACCAAAGACAGCGCAGTATAACAGTGTGTTTGAGGCCATAGACCCCCCCCCTTAGTGGGGGGCTTGCCCCAACCCCACCCCTTCTCGAAATTAGGACGGTGGAGGGAGTGCCCACCCCGAAAAAAGTTTCTGGCTAAGGGCCTGATTCGAAGCATATCATTCAAACTGCCGAACTAATTCGCATGGGTACCACTATTCGTTAGCACCCGATAATGTTCGCTAAAGTGGCATAATGAACAAATCAGCTTATTAAAATCAAATAAAGCAACAAAACAGTTTATTAAAATAGCCCAATGATTCAATGTTAGCTAATGTTCGCTATCATTGGTAACGCCGACGCTATCATAATCGAATCTCAGTCCGGTAAGGCACGACACTCGTATGTAAGAGTGAGCTTTGAAACACGAAAAAAGAAATGTAGAACAAGAGCTGCACTTTCATAAACTTACAAACTTGTGCGCGTATACCGTAAATGACGCGCGTTTGTTACGCTTGATCGAAATGAAAACTCTACTCAAGAATGATTTATCAAGGAGAATGTCTACCTGCGAGCGAATTCTAGGACACAGAGCCTGGTCTAGCCGCGTTGCGAAACTTGTTGATGAACATTAGAACATCGCGGAAGGAGCAGACGATTCATAACACCGTGGGTGCTTGAGCTGTTGGAAAAATTAGCCGTCCGACCCTTAACATTCAGGTTCGACTCAATTGGCTTCGTGCGTGCGTCTGTGTTCCTGATAAATGATAAATGCTATGAAAATTCTTTCATACAATTTATCATTCGATAACATGGATCATCAGGCAATTGTATTTTCAACCACCTAACTGTTTCTCAAAGACGTGATCATCAATTAAAAATACACGAGATTCATTTTGGGGGTGACGCTTTTCGCTACTCTTTTCTTTGTCCGCACTATAGAGAATGGAACACTCTGCCACCGGAAAATGTCTCTATTGATTTAAGTGGTGACTTTTCCCATGCTTTATGAATGTCTTTTTATGTGTTTGATCATATGTGCTGTACCCTCCCAGCTGTAATGCCTTATGGCGAAGTAGGTACTTAATAAATAAATAAATAAATATCATGCTCTCTTCTTTGCGCCATTTAAAGTGTTTGCTGAATATATGAATCGACTATCGTAACAACATATCATGCTTAAAAGTAGCACAAATAATAAAAAATTCCTTCACCTCAACTCCCCGCACCGATAACTGCAAATCACTCTATAGGTGCGTGCTCCTGCAACGCTTTTCTCGTATATCGGTACGGTCCCTTGTCACCCGTGCATTTTTCTAAACGGCGTCACGCTTCTTATGTGGAAGAAAATGGCCGCTGTTGCCCAGCAGCACTTACTAAACCGGAAGTACGCGAGTGTGCACCCGCACGTATGAGGAGGGGTGTGGCTCCAACGGAAACCCCTCTCGTGGGGAGGGGTACGGCGACAGGAAGGGTAGTAACACGCGAAGGGGAAAAAACGAGCGTGTGTTTTGGTGCTCGCGCTAATACCCTTGCGAGCATTCCGAAGCACGGGTTCGCCTTGCCAGCCACTCGATTTTCTGTGCAGTGGCCGCGGAACACCACACGTACCCGACACTGGAGAAACTGCGGCTCCGCTATGTTTGAGCCCCGTGGCCAGAATGAAATGGTTATGCACGGATTCGGTTAATTATTCGTGCTCGCAGCTTCGAACCCAATTGCGGCTTTGTTTAGTGTTAAGTTTTGGCCTCACTTCGCATGGAGATATGGCTCATTACGAAATCGTGAGCCGATTTGAGTTCAGGCGGGCAAGGGAGAGTGCTGAACATTTGATCAACATCGTTTTGCTGAACTCCGTTTTTGAGACAAACCGGCTTTAGACCACAAGGAACCATAAGGTCAATGCTTAGGCCGATTCGTGTATGCTTGATGAAGCGTCACGTGTCGTAGGTCCCATAAACATGGCTCCAGATTTCCGCCTCTA
>WOVY01005468.1:0-26897 GCA_013436015.1 Rhipicephalus annulatus
GTTTCAATAATGATATCGACACCACAAACTGGTTGGGCATAACATGATTTGTATGAAGAACTATGACTAGTCATAACATAAAAATGTATGTCATGAATGTCATAATTTACATTGCACGGTCCTGTAGCTCTCGCGGTTCACATGAATGTTGTGCAAAACTGGTATGGTATGACATGATTACATGCCGAACAAAAGAGACCGACCCTAACATGAAAATCATGACTGGCGTGTCATGTAACAACATGACTACATGCCACGCTCATGATGGCACTTGTGGCCGTTTCGCTAGCGTCACATATACCAAATTTGGTATTATGGTACGTGAATGAATGACGAAGGTATGTGACGGGTGCAAACATGATAATATGAGATGCCGTGTAATGTAACAACATTACTACATGCCACACTCCTGAAGCGGTTCGCTAGCTTCACTAATACCAAATTTGGTATTACGGGACATGAATCGATGATGGTGGTATGATACTGGTGCAAACAAGATAAACATGAGATGTGTGTCATGTAACAACATGACTACATGCTACGCTCATGATGCGCTCGCGGCAGTTTCACTGGCTTAACATGTACCCCAAACTCGGTATTATGCGACGCAAACGGGCGACATAGGTGAATGACACATCCAAGCATGATTAGCGACATGTGTGTCATGTAACAACAAGACTACATGCCACACTGATGATGCTCTCATGGCCGTTTCACTAGCTTTACATTTGCAAATTTCGTATTACATGACATCAATGGATGACGAAGTATGTAACTGGAGCAAACATGATAATTATGAGATGCATGTCATGTGAGAACATGACTACATGCCACAGTCAAGAGCCAATACGTTTCAACGTGACGCTTTGCGCGAGCTCGCCGGCGTTCATTTCCATGCGTCACGGTGGCGTTGACACACCGAGCACCGGTCTTGCCATTGTTATTCTTGCGAGCCCACAGCGAACGTCCATGCCTCTGAAAAAGGGAATCTGTGTCAAGGCCAGCACGCGAGCCCGCCTGACGCGAAAAACTCAACGGCGTCATCACGTGGCGGTGCCTTTCTGTCGCGCACGCACAGTGAGTCACCTCACTCACCGAGCCCGTCGAAGCAATTGGCGCCTTCCTGTCCGGCGAGTCTGACGCAATGCGTGGCGACGTCACTTGTCCTTGGGTGCAGCCACGTGCAGCGCAGCGGCTCCACATTCGATGAGAATGACGCAGCCCAGCGGCGACCCCAAAGGAGTATTCCGACCTCACGACCCGCGGTGCTTCTGGTTGGACATTTGGTTACTAAAAAAAATCCACCCGGTGCTTATAAAAAAAGCCCTGCGGCACATCGCGAGCAGACCTATGTGTTAGTGAGGACAGCTCGATTCTTCGGGTCTCGTAATCCATATTGCGCTCGTAATCCATATGTCTCGTTGGCCGAAAATCAGCAGGAATGTCTTTGCGACGTCTGTTTCCAGCACACCGATCTTTTTCGCCTCGCCGGACGGCAGCTGGAACTAAGGACGAAAGCGTCGGCGGCCTTCAGTATCTAGTTGGTTGTATAGGCCACATCTCCGTGCGCAGCAACTTTGGTTGCTGCGCCGTCCCGCTGCGGTGGTCTAGTGGCTAAGGTACTCGGCTGCTAATCTCATGTCGTAGGATCAAATCCCGTCGGCGCCGGCCAACGTTACTAGTAACGCTGGCGGTGGGTTCAATAGATGACAGGTGATATGGGCAATCACAGGGAACGGTGGGATGCGACGGCTTCCGGTTCGACGCAACACGCGGGTTTGCAGCGGCGCGCACGCATTCTTGTAGCGCTCCATTGAAAAAAAAAGCGATTTCAGTGCTTTAGAACTTGTTTTTTTGTTTTGCTACTCGTCCGTCCGTCCGCCGTCCACCCAACCACCCGTCTATCTATCTATCTAGCGATCTATCGATCTACTATTATCTATCGATATCTATCTAGCGATCTATCATCTAGCTATCTAGATCATCTAGCATCTATCTATCTAATCTATCTATCTATCCATCTATCCATCTATCTATCTATCTATCTATCTATCTATCTATCTATCTATCTATCTATCTATCTATCTATCTATCTATCTATCTATCTATCATCTATAGCCACTTACGACTTTTAGCTCTCCTGGCCGTTTCGATTATGGTATCGACACCAAACTTGGTGTGGCATAGCATGACTTTATGAGGAACATAATTGTTTAGTCGTAACGTAAAAAATTGGCAGATCCCACGTACCGTGGGATTCGATGATATGCGAAGCACGAATGAGAAATGTTGATATGTCACTTTACAATCAGCACAACGTTACAAAGTGGGGGTAAGTGATGCCATACATGACCTCCGTGTCATTATTATCATGGAAATTCTTGCAACATATAACAAGCTCACTAAACATTTCTACCTGTCTAGAAGGATTTTCCCTCCACCTCACAAAAATCTTACCCGGCCCCAAGCACTTACAATAAGGCTTTTGCAAACGCGGATGTACCCTACTTTGAAAATGTTACATATCATGTAACCCTGACCTATACCCAAGTAATCTTTGTCCACATTGTGGGGAAGTAGCTTCATTAGAAACACATGCTCTGGCAGTGCACCCGAATTCGCTCATTTACCGAACATCACCTCTGCCAAATGTGAGACGGCAATCCGCAGCTCATCTTTGGCAGATCAGTTCTGGACTGTCCACCAAGCCCGCGGGGCGGCTGAGTAGGAGGAGGAGGAATAAATGAGGAAGGACAGGGAGGTTAGCCAGTTCTGGCGGCTGAGGAGCTCGGCATCTCAATCCCTACGTGGGAGCTGCCCAAAACACAGTGATTTGTGTTTTGGAGGACCAAATAAAAGTTTATCCGATCCAATGATTGTCATGTTTGGATGTGTCGTTTACCTTCGTCATATATTCACGTCACGTAATACCAATTTCGTGTATGTAGAGCTAGCGAAATGGCCCTGAGCACGCTACGAGCATGGTATGTTGTGATGTTTTTGCATGACACGCGTGCCAGGATTACCATATTTGCACCAGTCATACGTTTCGTCATCCTTGGACGTCACGTAACACGAATTTAGTATATGTGAATCTAGCGAAACGGGCCCAACACTCCAATGTCCAATACTCAAAAAAGGGCCCAGTATACTACAATGTAGCGTTGACGCACACGCACGCTGGGCACAATGACGCTACGTTAGCGAAACGAAACGCGAGCACTCTCAAGCCAGGCGCTACAAGCGTCCGTCGGCGCGGCACGACGGCAACCGGCGCGAAATGTGACATGCTGCTTTTAGCGCCGATGCGTTACCCAGACAACACTGCGTCTCCCTATTTTCGTGACGGAAGGACGCCCGATGCGCTGGAAACGCGCATGCTCCAAAGCAAAGCAGTGCGGCTCGCGCTGCGAGTACATGGCAGGGCCGGCGCCTGGCGTGGCAGCGCCGGCGTGACGCGACAAATGAACACTGGTGAGCACGCGCACCACGTTACGTCGAAATGTATTGGCGCTTGGCTGTGCTTGTAGTCAAGTTCTCACATGACACGACACATATCATGATTATAATGTTTGCACCAGTCACAGTCACATACCTTCGTCATCCATTGGCGGCACGTGTTACCAAATTTAGCATATGTAAAGCTAGTGAAACGGCCACTAGCGCACCATCAGTTGGCATGTAGTCATGTTACATGAAACACATGTAATGATTATCATGTTTGGATGTGTCATTCACCTATGTCATCCATTTGTGTCCCGTAGTACCAAATTTGGTATTAGTGAAGCTAGCGAAACGGCCACCAGCGGATCATGAGCGTGGCATGTAGTCATTTTGTTACATGACAGGCATCTCATTACTATAATGTTTGCACCAGTCATACCTTCGTCTTCCGTTCATGTGCTGTAATACCAAATCAGGTATATGTGAAGCTAACGAACCGGCCGAGAGCGCATCATGAGCATGGCATGTAGTCATGATCTTACATGACATGTATATCATGATTTTCATGTTAGGGTCTGTCGCTTGTGTTCGCCATGCAATCATGAAATTCCATACCAGTTTTGGAACATGCCGTATGAACGAGACCACCGCAAGAGCTACAGGACCATGAAATGTAAATCATGACATACGTGACATACATGTCATGATTTTCATGTTATGACTAGTGAAATATGATATTCATACAGTCATGTTATGCCATACCAAGTTTGGTATGGATACCATTATTGAGACGACCAGGAGAGCTTAAAGTCGTAGGCAGCGAGATAGATACATGCGCCCAAAGTCACTGCAGTTCGCTAAGAAATGCTTCGCATTTAAAATCATGATATGTATGTCACGAATGTCGTAATTTATATTTCATGGTGCTGCAGCTCTCGCAGTGGTTTCGTTCACATTACATATTGCAAAAGTGGCCTGGTATGACATGACTACATGCCGAACACAAGAGATCAACCCTAGCATTAAAATCATGACTTGCGTGTCATGTAACAACATGACTACATGCCACGCTCATGATGCGCTGGTGACCGGTTCGCTAGCTTCCCTTATACCCAATTCGGTATTACGGGACGTGAAAGGATGACGAAAGTATGATACTGGTGCAAACATGATAAAGATGAGATGCGTGTCTTGTAAAAACATGACTACATGCTACGCTCATATTGCGCTATCGGCCGCTTCGCTGGCTTCACATGTGCCGAACTCGGTAATACGTGACTCGAACGGGCGACATAGGTAAATGACACATCCAAACATGATAATTACGACATGTGTGTCATGGAAAAACATGACCACATGCGGCACTCATTATACGCTCCCGGCCGTTTCACTAGCTTTACATTTGCCAAATTTGGTATTACGTGACGTCAATGGATGACGAAGTATGTGACTGGAGCAAACATGAAAATCATAAGATGCGTGTCATGTGAGAACATGCCTACATACCACAGTCAAAGCCCAATATATACATTTCAACGTGACGCTGTGCGTGAGCTCACCGGCGTTCATTTCGTTGCGTCATGACGGCGTTGACCGGCAAAGCACCGGTCTTGCCATATACACGCAGGCGCGCGCCGCTCTGCGTTGCTTTGACGCATGCGCGTTCAGTGCGTCCAGAGTCCCTCCGTCACGAAAAGAGAGAGACGCAGTGTTGTCTGGGTAACGCATCGGCACGAAATGCAGCATGTGGCATTTCGCATAGGTTGCCGTTGGGCGCGCCGACGGACGCTGGTCGCGCCTAGCGTCACACCATAGAGCGCTCGCGTTTCTATCGATACGTCGCTGTGCCCAGCGTGCGCGCGCGTCACGCTGCATAGGTATTATATTGGGCCCTTCATGATGCGCTCGCGGCCGTTTTGCTAGCTCACAGATACCAAATGTGGTGTTACATGACGTGAATGAATGACTGTTAGGTAGTGTAAGTTTGAGCCCAGGACCACTCAGCAAGGAACAGAATTGAACCACGAGCGCACAGACACACACGCGAGAATATATTTACAGAGAACGTAACTATGAACGAGTAACACTTAAAGTAGTAGAAACACGCAGTCTATAGCTGTACTCAATGTCTCTCTAAATTAGAAACGTCTCACCGTGTTTTAATGTGGCTTGCGGGTCGCCGGCGCCGATCGCTAATGGGTTGTGCGCCGTCTGGCTCGTTGCCGTCCTCAACGTGCGTCGGACCACGTCGTGACTTGGCCTTCTGCCGCAGCAGCAGCAGCAGTCGGTAGCAGATTGGTAGCTCCGCAGCAGCTCTCCGCCACCACGCTCGTCTCAGCAGCGCACCGGGGTCGCGCCAGCCACCCGGAACGGCAGCAGGAACATCAGGCCCACAGCAACCGAAACCCACAGCCACTCTGGACGGCAGCCAGCACCGCGGATCCTCGCCTGGTCCCTGGGCCAGTCGCCCAGCCGGAGTACAGGCCTCGTTCACAGGATGTCCAGCTGTCCGGAACGGCAGCCAGAACAGCAGTGGATCGCCTGGTCCCTGGGCCAGTCGCCCAGGCGGAGTCCAGGAACGGCAGAGCACCTAGATACCGTTGTCTAGTTCCCCGAACCGGACGTCCGGCGAGAACTGACTCCTCGCACGCGCTGCCTCGAACCACCGCACGCACCACGCGCACACTTCGTTTTTCTCTTCGCCCCCGCACGGCGAAACACTGAATTCTTTTTTTCCCGCACCTCGGTATTATGAGAATGAAAAAACATATGACTGGTGCAAACAAGATAATCCTGACGCGCGTGTCATGTAAGAACATGAGAACATACCACTCTCATAGCGTGCTCGCGGGCGTTTCGCTAGCTCCACATATACTAAATTCGGTATCACGTGACCGTGAATAGATGAAAAAGGTAAACGACACATTCAAACATGAGGATCATGACATGAAAGTCATGTACGGCATCATTTACCTCCACCTCGTAACGTTGGGCTGATCTTAAAGCGGCATATCAACATTTCTAATTAGTGCTTCGCATATAATCGATTCGCACTGTACCTGGGGTCTGCCATTTTTTTTTTTCATTTATTCGAAGGTGGTGTTTACGTTTTCGTGCTTCGATGGTTTTTACGTTGCGCCCTGATATTTTCTGTTACTCTTCGTTCGCTCGTTTGAAAATGTGCGCTTGAGATCATTTGCTCACGGGAAGTTTAACGAATCGTTTCAAACTGTGCCACTCTGTGGTTCACGATGTGTCTCGCTAACATGATGTGAGTGATGGTCGCAAAAACAAAAACACAGATACGGTAGAGTGCAAACCAAAGTACCGATCAGTGCTTACTGCAAATTGGTCGCTTTGTCTTGCACGCAGTGGTCAAATTCCACTAATCGCGAATTCAATGGGACACTGGCTGGAATACCTTATATATATATATATATATATATATATATATATATATATATATATATATATATATATATATATATCATCAGCCTGTCTACGTCCACTGCAGGACAAAGGCCTCTCCCATTTTCCACCAGTTAACCCGGTCCTGTGCTTTCTGTTGCCAATTTATACCCGCAAACTTCTTAATCTCATCTGCCCACCTAACCTTCTGTCTCCCCCTAACTCGCTTTCCTTCTCTGGGAATCCAGTTGGTGACCTTTAATGACCAGCGGTTATCCTGTCTACGTGCTACATGCCAGGCCCATGTCCATTTCCTCTTCTTTATTGCAGCTATGATATCCTTAACTCCCGTTTGTCCCCTAATCCACTCTGCTCTCTTCTTGTCTCTTAAGGTTACACCTACCATTTTTCTTTCTATTGCTCGCTGCTACCGGCAAGATACAGCTGTTATATACCTTCCTCTTGAGGGACAGGGGCAATCTACTTGTCATATCTTGAGAGTGCCTGCCGAATGTGCTCCACCCCATTCTTATTCTTCTAGTTACTTCAATCTCGTGGTTAGGCTCTGCGGTTATTACCTGCCCTAAGTAGACATAGTCTTTTACAACTTCAAGTGCACTATTGCCTATCGCAAAGCGCTGCTCCTTTTCGAGGTTGTTGTACATTACTTTCGTTTTCTGCAGATTCATTTTAAGACCCACCTTTCTGCTCTCCTTGTCTAACTCCGTAATCATGAGTTGCAATTCGTCCCCTGAGTTACTCAGCAATGCAATGTCATCGGCGAAGCGCAGGTTACTGAGGTACTCTCCATTAACTCTTATCCCTAACTGTTCCCATTCTAGGCTTCTGAAAACGTCCTGTAAGCACGCAGTGAATAGCATTGGGGAGATTGTGTCCCCCTGCCTTACACCCTTCTTTATTGGTATTCTGTTGCTTTCTTTATGAAGCACTATGGTAGCAGTTGATACCCTGTAGATTTCTTCCAGAATGTTTATATATATTTCATCTACGCCCTGATTCCGCAGTGTCTGCATGACGGCTGATATTTCTACTGAATCAAACGCCTTCTCGTAATCTATGAAGGCTGTGTATAGTGGTTGGTTATACTCTGGGCATTTCTCTATTACCTGATTGATAGTATGAATGGGGTCAATTGTTGAGTAGCCTGTTATAAATCCTGCTTGTTCCTTTGGTTGATTGAATTCTAATGTTTTCTTTACTCTGCTAGCAATTACCTTTGTAAATAGCTTGTATACTACAGAGAGCAAGCTGATCGGCCTGTAATTCTTCAAGTCCTTGTCATCTCCTTTCTTATGTATTAAGATGATGTTAGCGTTCTTCCAAGACTCTGGTACTTTTCCCATCAAGAGACACCTCGTAAATAGAGTGGCTAGTTTTTCTAACACAATCTGTCCTCCATCTTTCAGCAGATCTGATGTTACCCGATCCTCACCAGCAGCTTTGCCTCTGTGCATGCTCTCCAAAGCTTTTCTGACTTCTTCTATCATTACCGGTGGGGCGTCGTCTGGGTTACTGCTAGTTCTTATAGTATTAAGGTCGTGGTAGTCTCGGCTACTGTACAGATCTCTGTAAAACTCCTCCGCTATTTTAACTATCCTATCCAATTTGGTAGTTATTTTGCCTTCTTTGTCCCTTAGTGCATACATCCGCCTTTTGCCTATCCCAAGTTTCCTCTTCACTGCTTTGACGCTTCCTCCGTTTTTCAGAGCGTGCTCAATTCTCTCCATGTTATACCTTCCTACATCGCATACTTTACGTCTATTAATCAACTTCGAAAGCTCTGCCAGTTCTATTTTGTCTGTTGTACTTGACACTTTCATGATTTGACGCTTCTTAATTAGGTTCTTCGTTTCCTGGGAAAGCTTGCCGGTGTCCTGTCTAGCTACCCTGCCTCCAACTTCCACTGCACACTCCGTGATGATACTCGTCAGATTATCATTCATTGTATCTACGCTAAGGTTGGTTTCCTCGCTAAGAGCAGAGTACCTGTTCTGCAGTGACACTCTGAATTCCTGTACTTTCCCTCTCAGTGCTAGCTCATTGATTGGCTTCTTGCGTATCAGTTTCTGTCGTTCCTTCTTCAAGTCTAGGCGGATTCGAGCCCGTACCATTCTATGGTCACTGCATCTTACCTTGCCAACCACTTCCACATCCTGCACGACTCCTGGGTGTGTAGTCATTATAAAGTCTATTGCGTTCTTATTTACGCCATTAGGGCTCCTCCACGTCCACTTGCGGTTTTCTCGTTTTCGGTAGAAGGTATTCAAAATACGCAGATTATTGCGTTCTGCGAATTCTACTAGTAGCTCTCCTCTGGCGTTTCTAGTGCCGATGCCATAATCTCCTACTGCCTGGTCTCCAGCCTGCTTCTTCCCTACCTTTGCATTAAAGTCGCCCATTACTATAGTATACTGTGTTTTCACCTTACTCATTGCCGATTCCACGTCTTCATAGAAGCTTTCAACTGAAGCGTCATCATGGCTGGATGTAGGCGCGTAAGCCTGTACTACCTTCATTTTGTATCTTTTATTCAGTTTAATTACAATGTCCACCACCCTTTCATTAATGCTATAGTATTCCTCTATGTTGCCAGCTATGTTTCTGTGAATTAGGAACCCCACTCCCAGTTCTCTTCTGTCTGCCAAGCCCCGATAGCAAATGACGTGCCCATTCTGTAGCACAGTATAGGCCTCATCTGTCCTCCTAACCTCACTTAGCCCTATTATATCCCATTTAATGCCTTCTAGCTCCTCGAATAATACAGCTAGACTTCCCTCGCTAGATAACGTTCTAACGTTAAACGTTGCTAAGTTCAAGTTCCAATGGTGGCCTGTCCGTATCCAAAGATTCCTAGCACCCTCTGCTGCTTTGGAGATCTGACCACCGCCGTGGTCAGTTGCTCCGCAGCTGATGGGGACTGAGGGCCGTGAGTTAATTGACGAATGCCTACGGGAGGGGGTGGCCAGATACTGCACCAGGGTGGCCAATCCTTCTCTGGTGAGATCATCGGTGCGTACCTGCTTTAAGCCGGTACGATCAGACAGTAGTGGGAATGCTCCATGCATGTCTTCCTTGTTGTTCAGCAGCGTTGGCGGCCACCCACCACGAAGCCCAACGAGGGGTCGCTACAAGTTTACAAATGCTGAAACCTGCAGACGCCAGCCGTACAACGCCACTATAACCCAATGCGCCTAGACCAAGGTAGGCTATTTGCACAGGGTTAACCCTAGCCGCCAGGAAGTTTGGAAGTAAATGGAAGAGAGTAGAAGACAGGACAGATAAATAGTAAGAGATAAAGACGAAGATGTAGGGAAAGAGAGATAGGAAAAGGCGACTGCCGATTCCCCTGGGTGGGTCAGCTCAGGGGTGCCGTCTACGTGAAGCCGGGGCCAAAGGGGTGTGTTGCCTCTGCCGGGGGGCCTTAACGGTCCAATCACCCAGCGTCGGCTCAACCCCCAGGATCCCCTTTTCCTCGGACACGGCAAAGCCACGCACGGCTAGGCGTGGGAGGGAGTCGAAACTCCCCCGTAATTGTGCAAACACCTTTAAAAATTCTGTGGACACACAGTCATGCAACTACCCCACTCGTGCTGATTAGTGTTTGTTACTGTACTGTTCGCCAAGTTCTGATAAGGCTTTTGCGACAGATTTTCATGACATATTACATGAAGTAATGCTGGTTAATCGCAATACTTTTATTTTGCTTTCAATTTCAGTTTTCCTTTCATTGAATGATCCAGGTTCTTCACCTGCCAAAACACAAATATTTCTGGTGAATTTATAAACACTTGCCTTATGTTCGGTCTGTCACAGCTTGTCACTCAACCTATGCGCATAACCTGACATTCGAGCAACGTTCTTGACTTTCTGCTCACATCACATCCCAATAGCTTCTCTTCCCTCTCTCTTATATTACTAGCCTCAATGATCCCACCGCTGTCCATACCACGTTTCTCTGCAATATTAAAAAATGCATAAAATCAAACAAGTTATCAACACTCTACAACAAAGTCAACTACGTATCTATGAATAACGACTTACCCGCCTTCTATAGCGAATGTTCTTTTACTTACCAATTAGGAATCTACCAAATCAATTGAATTATTCAAACACAAGGTACAAGACTTGATTAAACTTCCCAATCCTATAACTGCTGTAAGCCAAAGATCCCATTCTCCTTGGTTTAACTTCACATTAAAACGTACACAGCGATGCTACCGAGGTAGTCGGATTTAGAGCAATTTTAGCAGCAGTTAAATTTTTATTTTCGAGCACTTTAAAGCAGTGAAATTTTCCATTTTGGAGAACATTGAAGAAGGAAAATTTTCTATTTTGGAACACTTTGGAGCAGCAAAACTTTTTTGTTTTGGAGCACTTTTAAGCAGCTAACTTCACATGCTAGAGAATAAGCAAATTGCATTTATATTCAAGGACATTAATAATTATTTTGGGGCTTTTGTAAGGAGCTAAAAATTTTTCGATTCATTGGAATTGAATCTCATGGAGCGAGTCATCTTAGGAGCACTCCCTATTTCAGTTGATGATGCAAAAATAATGGCGTCATGCTGCTGCGTATTCTGAAAAAATTTGCTCAGTGATTATTTTCGTAGCAAATAGAGATAACCCTGGTTGAGCAAAATGGCACTCATGGAGTAACATTCTAAATACACCTGTGTGGTTATCAGCAGACCTGTAAAAAATGCTGTGACATACGATGGTTAGAGACACACACAGTCCCGAGTGCATTTCCCGAAGATAACTTCAAGGTTAAAGAAAGGTTCTTCTTCAAAACCGATTATACTGCTGGCCATCATTTAGCTAGTCTTATAAATCCAACCTCCTTCGGCAATCGTCTCTCTGTGCTGAAACTGCACGATTTACTAAACTTCGCTTTCCTTCTGCAGCGATGTTTTATGCGGCTAGGGCGTTCTTTTTATGCTCCAAACACCTCCCATAGTGTCCTTAGAAAGCAGTGCACAAAGAAAAAAACCTCGCAGGATACTTTATGCAGGAGCCTAAGGCAACTTGCAGGCGAGAACCATTTTCTATCACAATAACAATTATATGAATATTCTCGACTGATTTTTGCTATTGCCAGGGGCACAGGCAGAATTCTTTCTAGGCGAGAGGAGGATAGCACATTGATTTGAAGCTGGGGGTGGGGGTGGGGCAGACAAATGGTCATTTTGCACTCTATATGCCAGGGCGAAAAAAATTCAGGGAGAGGGGCACATTTCCGATGTGCCCACCTCTTCCTGAATCGCGTGCCTGCCAACACTGTTATTGGCCACGGCTTCTATATCATGTTAGCAACAAGCCTCTGTTGATGCTTACATTAGAGCACAAGGGCCTAGCACGCAGTATGATCATGTTTGATATCATCACGATGTCTCTTTTTACATATTTCTGAAGAAAACGGCAGCTAGAGCGGCCGGCTGGGCGCTATAGAGAAGTATGATTTCATCTGTACGCGCATCGGCGTGTGAGGTCTGCCGGGGATCTCTAGTCATCCACGTCACTGTACGGATATCAAACACTACGCGTGCAGCTTGTTCTTGCGGGCGCGCGGTCCTTCAAAATGGCAATTCCTCCGTTATCGCTCCTCGCGGATGACGTCAAGCCTTATTACTTGATATAACAATACTATTTGTTGGTATCGCATTCATTGCTAATAGCTTAAGTGAAACTAACAGTTCCATCTTTTGGACCCGACAATAAAGCATAACTGAAAAGAACACTGGCTCAATGGGCAATGATCATTCCATTTTCGCGCTGTCAGTTATCTAAATGCAAAGCAGAGGTTAGCAGCACAGAAAGTTTACGAGCAGTCTTCTTATGCCTCGAGATAGCACGCTCGCGAATGCGCCCTTCAAGTGATGCAGCCTCTCTCTCTCTCTCTCTACCCCCCGCAAAACGAAGCAGTAAATGCGACGCCATGATGTTCATTTTTTTTTAATCGTAAGCTATCAACTCGAACGCGAGAGGTGGACATGTAACGGGGCATGGCCATTTCACAGAGGCCTTCTGACGGGGGCCTTCTTCACAGGGGCCTTCCTTAATCTGGACTCGCTCATACTGTCATGGATACAAGCCTTCCTCGATCCCAATACAAAGAATCGATCCCAATACACAGTCATCGGAGGTCCCCGTTCCTCGACTGCAAATGTAATATCTGGCATACCTCAAGGTTTCATCCTTTGCCCTCTTCTTTTTCTAATTTTTATTATTGACCTTTCCTCAAGTGTTACATCTTAGTTACGTCTCTTTGCCGACGAGTGTGTCATTTACCGCCGTATATGTGATGGCTCTGATCAACTTGCCCTCCAAAATGATTTAAATGTAATTGAAAATCGGTGTTCTTTATGGATGATACAACTTAATATTTCTAAGTGCAAATCTATGCAAGTTTCCTGTAAGCTTTCAAACCTAAATTTTACTTATTCCCTGCAGTCTAACCATTGTGCTCTAGCAGAATCGTACCGATATCTGGGTGTTCTCATCAACAGCAAACTAACATGGACTGACCATATCGCACAGCTTACTGCCGATGTACCCAAAACATAAGGTTTCATCAGAAGATCCCTGCCCTGCTCACCGGCCTCAGTTTGTAAACTCGCCTACGAAACCAACGTCCGTAGTAAACTCGAGTATGCCTCTCCGATTCAGAATCCACACCATTCTTATTTAATTGATTTTGAATGGCCCGTAAAGCCATTCAAAATCGCGCGGCTCGTATTATAACCTCCGAATACAATTTCCGCACAAGTGTTACTACTATAAAATCATCACTGTCTCTCACCTCTCTGGATCTTAGACCAAAAATAACACGCCTTTGTTTATTTCACAAACTGTATTTCAATTATTCTTACTTACATGGCTCCCTGCTTCTGCCACCAGTTCGAACTTTGCGCCATCTCTTGAATTCTTTGAGTGTCCAAAATTTAAAAGGTTCAACCAACACTTTTAACAAATCTTTCCTCCCGTTAACAACTGAGGATTGGAATCGGATTCTAAATGCAATAGCCAGCGAACGAAATACTGTGAAGTTTAAACCCTTACTCAAAACTCATTTTACAACCACAGCGTCGCAATTTCTGTGTAGCCAGTTGCCTTTCTCTCAATTTTTTAATCATGCTATTAGTTTTATAATGAGTTCTGTTTTTATTATTGCCCTGTAATTCCGATTCTTGAAGTTTAACTTACTTTACGTTCTTTGTCTGGAATTGCCTTTGTGTATCCTTTTTCGACCCCCCCCCCCTTATGTATTACCCCGTCAGGGGCCCTTAAGGGAAAAATAAATGATGATGAACAGAGCGGCCAGCTATAGCCTCACTGCTGCAAGCTGTGCGTATTAGAACAAAGTTCCGTTGGAAAATCAAGTAGTGTTCATCATGAAAGGAAGAAATTGCAGCTGCTCCGACCAAGAGGCATGAGTTAATGCGATGACATTAAAAAAAAAGCACAAGAAAATTTTGAATTCGAACCCTAGCAATCGATCTCGAGTTCGAAAAGGCACGGTATCTTATGAGCTTTACCGCAACAGTGATTACAAATGCAGATGTGCTTATGGAATGAATTATGAAAAAGCAGTTCTGAATGAAAATACATGAATAAATTATATTTAAGGAAAAGTGTCAACACATTCCTACCGTTTATGTGTTCTTCTGTGGACGCCGAGCATGGAAAATAAAATTGTGCGCCATGTCCAGAATTACACAGGACACACATTCTGGCGCCGCCTATACGTACAGTTGTTAGTCAAAATTGCTATAATTACGTGCCGTGCAACTTTTCAAACGAGCTATCAGCAGAATTGCTGGAATGTACAACGCCCGCCGATGAATTGCCGCCACAGTTTCCCGATACAGATTGAAGAAGACGTGGACAGCCCCTGCGGGGAACGCGTTTCGCCGATAAGCGAACTTGCAACAACAGAAGTCGAGTCGGGCACCAACCATAGCATCGTGGATTACTCATGACTGGCGCGCAACTACTGTTTATCCAGCAGAGCTATTCTAGGTACGTGGTTGTGACATTGGTGGCCCCGAGAACAAGATGTACGCGTTTTGACGTGCTGGTTTTGGCAATTGCCGCTGATAGACGCTCCCAAATCCGGCTTTGGCGCAATTTGGCACAATTTTAGTTGATATTATTTGGATGACGCAGTAAATCTGACTTGGCGCACTTTGGCGCATGAGTGGCATCACTGCGTAGAAAAAAAATAAGAAAAAACACCAGTTACGTGCAGCCAAGCAGTGAAACTCGCTGCTAGCTTGGCATAAGTACAGCCAAAGAATATGTGGCATTATCAAAAGCGAAACGAAACTTTTTTTTCAGCCACCCTATCTAACATGCTTCGGGACAACCCACACCACTTTTGGAAACTTATAAAACCGGACGACGAAACCGACATTTCTCTTTGCGACTCTTTTGGATCCCCCACTGCCAATTGTAAAGCTCCATTCATTTACAATTCTGCATATTCTCCTGTCTTTACTAACAAAGCGAACAGTTGTTAGGTCTGTGGTTTTCAGTGCATTTGCTTTACCAATACAAAACAACCAACACTGTAATGTCTGTTCCACTTCCTTAAGCACCAAACAACCTGAGTACAGTACGCTATTTCTTCTTTCTATGTAACTATGTTACTTATCTTGATTTAATTTTATTATTTTGTCACCATTACTTTTGTTGTTTTTTTACATGCATTCCTTGAACCTTTCCGGTTTCACGTTTCTAAGTTGAGCAGCCCTACTTCTTTTTAATTGATATGCACCATCATCCACTGCACGAAAGAGTGATCTCTGTCCTCAACTTGCTACAACAGTTGTTTCAGCAATGACAAGTCCCTTTAAATCACAGACGTGCGCACCGCTCCGGGCAGCCCGAAAGACAAAGCCTTGCCCAGCTCACGGCCTGGGCAGACAAACGTCTTCTCTTCTCGGGCCCGGGCCAGGCTCAGGGTATTTTGCTTTTTTTTATTGGGCGAGCTGGGCCAGGTGCATAACTTATATCAAGCCCGTGATAGAGACACTGTGCCGGAATAACTGCATTGGGTGAGCCTTCGTTGCAGTTATCGGGCTTCGGCCGAGCTCAGCAACTTGGTCCATGCACAGCTATAAACACTATGTGGCAAACTTTGCACCCCTCCTTTTAGGTGGTTAAAAGGGGCGGCCACCCTCCCAGCCACCTCGTGGGCACGCCTATGCTGCTCTTTAAACAATAATGAGACAGGTTCTACCAAGTAAAAAAACGGGGCAGACTTGACGCCTCCCTTTATACGATTAGATAGGACAGCCATCCCTCCTGCCCCTCCTCTATGGGCCCAGACTCATTAATTTCAGAAAAAATCAGAGCCTCACTACATATATATATATATATATATATATATTGTAACGAGGGCAGTGGGCATGGAGCTCGAATATAGAAAATGAAGAAGACTTGCTGTGATCGCAGGCTTGCGTTCAGTTAGCCCTTGCGCTAAATAAAGCTCTACTACGCCGAGTGAACTCCTGCTTGTTCAACAACCCGTTTCAAGTGGTGGAGGTGCGGGGTACATCTGGTCCTCACCCTGGAACTTCGCAGCCGCACACTCCAACGACCTCCTACAATGACTGATCCGGGACCATCTCATGCTGCTACTCCAGATTTCGCACCTGTGCCTGTCTTCTGCGCTGGCGCTCTCCGGCAGCGCGACCCCCCATATTTGGTGGCACAAAGGACCAAGATGTGGACAACTGGATTGCCGAGTATGAACTGGTGAGCGCCTCAATAAGTGGAACGCAGCCGATAAGCTCACAAATGTGAGTTTTTACCTGACCGACGTGGCAAAACTATGGTACAGAAATCATCAAAGTGATTTCAATACCTGGTCGGAATTGGCAAAAACCCTCGCGGAAGTCTTTGGCCGTCCTGCTGTCCGCCGCCTTCGTGCTGAACAGCGCTTGCGGGGCAGAGTACAGAGAGCAGATGAAACTTTCACGAGCTACATCGAAGATGTGCTATTTCTCTGCAAGCTCGTCGATTCGACTCTGGACGAGGCAGGCAAGATCAAGAACAATATGAAAGGAATCGACGACGGTGCCTTCCAAATGCTGGCTGCGAAGAGTCCCCAGACGGTCGCCGAGGTGATTCAGCTCTGCCAAAGCTATGATGAGCTGTGTAGGCAGCGCGCTTCTACACGTTGCGCTGCTCAAGACACCGCGGACATCTCATGCCTCGACTATCGCCATGACACCCGCCGACCACTCCGCTTTGATGCCAGTCATAAAGCAATTCATACGCGAGGAGGTCGCCCGGCAGCTATCTATAATCACAAGAACTACCGAGCCGATGGCACCCTTGTCGCCTTCGCTTCGCCAGGTCATTCAATCGCAAGTTGCCGAAGCATTGCCGCCAGCTCAGGCTCCATCAACTGTTACCGCACCACTAACGTATGCAGCCGCAGTTGCTCGGCCACGTGCGCCAGCGTCTCCGGCCATCTACGAAGCTACTCGCCACGTTTATTCGTCGACGCCACCTGCCCGCCCGTTGACTGTCCCGTCTGCGGCTGTATACGAAACAACTCGGAACGTTTATATGACGCCGCCGCCTGCACGACCATTTACGGTACCTTATTCAGCGAACAGTGCCCCTATCGTCAGCCAATGGCGCACTCCGGATAATCGGCCAATATGTTTTTCATGTGGCATCCCAGGCCACGTAGCTCGTCACTGCCGTCGTCGCAGCTTTCCTTCTAACGACATTGCAGGGGCCTCACATTACATGCCCACCATGCCCACTCAGTCGCGATATCCCGTTCCTGCCGATCCACCTCTAGACGTACGTCCCGGTCGCCGACCATCCGGCGCAAGCCGTTCACCTTCTCCTCGTCGTCGATCTATTCTCTGATGTTACGTCGCAACAGCCCACCGCGAGGGGAAAACTGACGGGCGCAGTTCCGGAGGCAAGAACTGCGTTGGCAGCGAAAATTTCAAGACCTAACTGCTGTCCCCCGAACGAAATCGAACTCTATATTGATGGCATTAAGGTGAACGGACTTGTTGACACTGGAGCTACCGTATCTGTAATTAGCGAGAAACTGTGCCGAAACTTGAAGAAAGTGACCACACAACTTACCGACCTATCTTTGCAGACAGCTACGTCCCATCATATTCAGCCTTCAGCTTTGTGCACTGCACGAGTCGTCATTCAAGGTGCGATGTACGTCGTCACATTTGTAGTTTTATTCCGTTCTTCGCATGACGTTATCCTTGGGTGGGACTTTCTTTCGTCAAATTCTGCTTTGGTCGACTGTGCTCGTTCTGAACTCGCGTTATCTGTGCCGTGCTATGACCCCGACGATGGTGCTTCGTGTAGAGTGTTTGCTGCTTCTGACGTTGACATTGCACCTTTCTCAGCTGTTGTTGTCTCGGTGTCGTGTGCCTCCCCTCCGAAATCGCCTGTGTTGTTTATGCCATCGGTCCCATCTGCGTGCCGTCGAAATATCATGCTTCCGTTCGCCGTCGTCATTTTTCGCAATGGTCACGCTGCCATTTATGTGTGCAATCCCTCGGACAGCCCGTCATCCCTACTACGTGGAGAATGCCTGGGAAGCTACGAACCTTACGAGTGCATTCTTCCGGCTACTATACCGAATTCTACGGTTTCGCTCCCAATTTGTGCTGTCACTATCCTACCAACGCGCCCAATGATGCTCTGGACGTATTCTCGGATGCCATCGACTCTGAGCTCGCACCATCTCAGCGCGAAGAGATTATAAATCTTCTTCTCCGCTTTCGTTCTTCATTCGATTGTGACCAGTCAGGCTTAAGCCAAACCTCTGCGGTCGTTCACCGTATTGACACCGGTCAACAAGCCCCGCTAAGGCAGCGTCCGTACCGTGTGTCATCCGCTGAACGCCGTGTCATCGACGAACAAGTGGACGACATGTTGAAACGTGGCATCATCGAGCCCTCCAACAGTCCCTGGGCTTCACCGGTTGTTCTCGTCAAGAAAAAAGACGGATCCATCCGGTTCTGCGTTGACTACCGCCGACTCAACAAGATAACGCGCAAAGACGTATACCCTCTGCCGCGCATCGATGACGCTTTGGACTGCCTACAAGGAGCAGAGTTCTTTTCTTCGTTAGATTTACGCTCAGGCTACTGGCAGGTGCCCATGGCAGAGGGTGACCGCCCGAAGACAGCCTTTGTAACACCGGATGGACTATATGAATTCACTGTTATGCCCTTTGGCCTCTGCAATGCGCCTGCCACTTTCGAAAGGATGATGGATACCGTCTTGCGAAGTCTGAAATGGAAAACGTGCCTCTGTTATTTGGATGACATTGTGGTATTTTCAAGCGACTTTGCGACACACCTCAGCCGCCTCGAACAAGTTCTTACGTGCCTTTCCACGGCGAGACTTCAACTTAACTTGAAGAAATGCCACTTCGGCGCTCGCAAGCTTGTAATTCTCGGCCATGTGGTTTCTAAGGACGGCATTCTCCCGGACCCTACGAAACTTAATGCAGTCGCAGCGTTCCCAAAGCCAACCACCATCAAAGAGCTTCGAAGCTTCATCGGCCTATGTTCTTACTTCCGCCGCTACGTCCGCAATTTCGCCTCCATTATCGCCCCCTTGACCAATCTTCTTGCCGGAAGTTTTGATTTGTCAGCGTGGTCGCAGGCGTGTGATGATGCATTTCTGGAACTCCGACGGCTCCTCACCACGCCTCCCATACTCCGACATTTCGATCCGTCTGCTCCAACGGAGCTTCATACGGACGCTAGTGGTGTCGGGCTAGGTGCCATACTGGCCCAACGCAAGGAGGGCTTTGACGAGTACGTCGTTGCCTATGCCAGCCGCACCCTCAGTAAAGCCGAGAAGAATTACAGTGTAACTGAAAAGGAGTGCCTCGCCATTATTTGGGCAATCAGAAAATTTAGGCCTTATTTATATGAACGTCCGTTTGATATTGTAACAGACCACCATGCGCTTTGCTGGTTATCTTCACTAAAAGATCCTAATTGTCGGCTCGCTCGGTGGGCATTGCGGTTACAGGAGTTCGATATCCATGTTATCTACCGTTCTGGCCGGAAGCATTCCGACGCCGATGCCCTGTCACGTTCGCCATTGGCTTCAGAGCCTGTCGGCTCGCCTATCTCCACTAGTGCTGCCTTGGCCATCAGCATTTCGGACATGCCTTCCGAGCAACGCAAAGATGCTTGGATTTCTTCTCTTTTGGACTTTCTCTCAAACCGGACGCCCGCTCCAGTTCCCAGGACGCTTCGCCGTCAAGCAGGACACTTCGCTATTCGGGATAACCTGCTTTACCGCCGAAACTACAGCTCGATCGGCCGTAAGTGGTTGCTCGTCATCCCCCGACATCTGCGCTCTGACATCTGTGCCACGTTCCACGATGATCCGCAATGTGGCCACGCTGGTGTGTTAAAAACATACACCCGCTTGCAGCTGCGGTACTACTGGCGCGGTATGTACCGTTTTGTTCGCCGTTACGTAAGGTCTTGCCTTACGTGCCAGCGACGCAAAATGCCCACTCAACATGCCACAGGTCCCTTGCAGCCGTTGCCATGTCCAGCACGAGCTTTCGATCGTGTCGGAATCGACCTTTACGGTCCGCTTCCCTATACTTCGAGTAGCAACCGCTGGGTCATTGTCGCTATCGACCACCTAACGCGGTACGCTGAAACAGCTGCGTTACCTTCTGCTACCGCAAAAGACGTTGCGTGTTTTATACTGCAAAACCTGGTTTTAAGGCATGGAGCACCTCGGGAGTTACTAAGCGACCGTGGCCGCGTTTTTTCTCTCCGATGCCATCAAAGCGTTGTTGAGCGAGTGTCGCATCATACACCGCACTACCACAGCCTATCACCCGCAAACTAATGGGATGACAGAGCGTTTTAATCGTACACTTGGGGATATGCTGGCCAAGTACGCTTCATCCGACCAGTCAAATTGGGATAGCATACTCCCTTTTGTGACATATGCTTACAACACTGCAACGCAAAGCACGACTGGATTTTCGCCTTTCTTCCTTCTTTATGGACGCGAGCCATCATCAACAATGGATACCATTCTTCCTTATCGACCGGACCCTTCAGAGATGACTACCGTTTCTCGAGCAGCAGCACACGCTGAAGAATGTCGGAAGCTTGCTCGTGCGTTCACGTCACATGACCAGACGCGCCAAAAACATCGCCACGACGCGTCAACCACGCATATGAGCTTTGCTCCGAACTCACTGGTGTGGTTATGGATTTCTTCCACTCCTCCAGGACTCTCCCACAAGCTTTCGTCCAGGTACCATGGCCCTTATCGAGTTGTAGGCCAAACATCCCCTGTTAACTACCTTGTCGAGCCGCTGGATGCATCTCCGGACAAGCGCCGTCGCGGAAAAGAAATCGTACACATCTCTCGGCTCAAGCCATACCATGACCCTTCTGTGTACACCTGTCCTTAGGTCGCCAGGATGGCTCCCTCATCGGCTGGGGGTGATTGTAACGAGGGCAGTGGGCATGGAGCTCGAATATAGAAAATGAAGAAGACTTGCTGTGATCGCAGGCTTGCGTTCAGTTAGCCCTTGCGCTAAATAAAGCTCTCCTACGCCGAGTGAACTCCTGCTTGTTCAACAACCCGTTTCAATATATATATGAAATCCCGATGACAAAAAAGTTGAAACATTGAACATTGCTATTTAATTGCAAATAGCACTGCAAGCGCTCTTTTAAGGTGCGATGTTCGTGAAGTCTTTCGAATGGCACCGGCGTTTGCAGCTCGGGCAACATCATCTGCTGCCGTTAGATCTTGTATCACAAAGCATGCTTATTACTAAACTAGAATCGATTAATCTTCCTGCTTATTTAGTTAATCGCGTGGCTGCCTATCTCACCAACCGCAGTCAGGTCGTTTCTATTAATGACCGCTCATCTGAGAAGCTACCAGTCTCATCTGGTGTGCCTCAAAGCAGTGTCCTTGGCCCCTTAATATTCTTGGTATTTATTAATGACATGACCAACGAAATTCATTTCCTTGTTCAAATTAGATTATTTGCGGATGATTGTGTACTTTATATTAAAATTAAAAGCCAAGAAAATCATGTATTGCTCAACAATAATCTCCAATGTATTCTTTCCTGGTGTGATTGGTCGAGCATGCAGTTAAATGTCAATAAAACAGTGTATATGTCCATAACTAGAAAGAAACATAAAAAAACTTTCTTTTTTGTACAAGCTGGGTTCCGAAATACTTGCAGAAGTGAAGGAGTACAAGAACCTGGGAATCACATTAACAACCTTATTGGAATTCGCACATTACCAACATATGCAACTCTTCGTTCAGAAAACTTCGTTCTCTCAGACATAAACTAAAGGATGCACCATCTAGTACAAGCTTCACGGCTTATACATAACTAATTCAGCCTAAACTCGAATACGCCAGCATTATCTGGGATCCGTACAAAAAATAATACCGATAGACTAAAACGATGCAGCGTAAAGCTGTCACGTTCATTAATTTTAAATATCGTAATAGTGACTCTCCCTCTAGTTTAATGATGCGTAATAATATTCAAACACTACACCTGCGCAGCAAAATACAGAGACTAAAATTCCTGTTTGCATTGAAAAATAAACTCTTTGCCATAAACCCAAGTCCTTATTTATTGTCGCTTACTGCTCGAAAAACACGGCATCATCGTGCTGACTCTAACACCCTATCGGACACGCACTAATCTCTCCAAATATTCCTTCTTCCCACGAACTATCACAGACTGGAACAACCTACCATTTCCCCCTTACATAACGACGATTTCTTAGAACATGTTACTATTTGAACTTCTGACCGTGATGTACGAACTTTTACAGCTTTATTATATGTTATCCTTCTGTTCCTTGATACTTAGTTTAAAAAGCCAATGTCGCTTGCCTTGTCTCATGCCTCTTTGTGTATATATGTCTGACGTGCTTTTACCACATGGTCTTATTTCAGTGTTTGAAAACTGTTTGTTTGATGTTTCTACTTTTGTCGCTTCAACTTGACGTACGCTTTTAAAAAAATTATGTAGTTTTTGCCTTATTTTATGCTGCAGTTTCTTTCGTACACATGCCAGTGTTATTTTTTTGCTGCGTATGCGATTTCTCTCCCTTTGTTTCCTTTGTTTTGCCCTACCTGCTTGAGCCCCTGTTTGGGCCTGCAGTATTTTATAAATAAATAAATAAATAAATAAATAAATAAATAAATAATAAATAAATAAATAAATAAATAATTAAAAATAAGTAAATAAAATTGATTGAAAAGTTAAAAACAAATAAACAAATAAAGATAGAAAGAGTGCCTGCATTGTAGTGATCACGCGAGAAAGCTGGATTCCCACCAAGAGCGCGTAGGTTTGTTCTGCCGATTTCATCAAAGGTAATGTAAAGCTCAGCGCAGACTGATGGCACAAAGGCAATACTCAGACGTTAGACTAGTTGAAGGCTCCGTAACCTGGAAAACTCTCGTCTTCCATCCGTGGCAGATAAGTGTACTGACACGGGAAATGGGTTGCAAAACGTGGAAGCTATCACTGAATATGCATCGCAAAGGTGTTTATTTTGTAGTTTGAGCTATATCAATGATGCGTTCTGTTCGAAACAAACAGGACACAAAGTAGTCGCGCTGAACATTATTCGCCGCACAGTGTGCGTCATGGTGTCCACGATTCGTTGTCGTTGCATTTGCTTTTGCGAAAGCGACATCGGCGAGTCGGCTCTCATCTGTGCGAGCAAATGACTCATCGTGCCGCTGATGAACATCACCGCATTCAAGCTCACTTATCTTTTGTATGTGAACATGAACTGCTGGCTTAGGTATAGGTTCAACTTCAAAATTTGGTGCATGAGTAGTTTACTAGTGAGTAAAACACAATAGTTCACGTGACCCTGCAGTGGCAGTTTACGTTATCATATCAGTAATTTTTTAATTTTTCAGTCACACGAACACTCCGAATTGCGAGCGATTTCTATCACCGCTGATCTCTTTAAAAAGTGCCTGGTGTGACATAGGTGCAGATATAGGCGTTTTATCCCGGGGCTGTGTGCTTGGACGAAAATAAAAATATGTTCGGGGTTCAACAGGAGAAAGGTTTTCAGTTATGGTCGAAAAGCTGAATTGAACAGCTTCACTTGTCTCCTGCACATCGACGTTGTGGGTGCGCTTTGTGGGTGCGCTTCAAAGCGCATCCACATCGTCGACATGCAGAACCAACTGGTCCAATTAGGTTCGCCGTAAAATTTGTCCTTCAATTTATGCATTTTCTTTTTGTATAGGCACGACCACTATCAAAGCTAAAATGGAGCAGGAGCTGCGCTCATCGGAAGGCCACCACGGACTTGCGCGGTGCCCGTCGGCCACGCGAGCTGCGTTACCTGCAGCAGTGGCCGCGCCTGTGCCTGCCATGTGCTACGTCGAGCCCCTTCATGTAGCCGCTAGACGTTGCTCCAAACACGTCCAAAGGAATGTGCCAGAGATAATGGAGCAGAAAATTCAACCACACCACGAAGACACCACCGGAACCACTGAAAAGCATTGCCGGAAGTGCCGTACCTGAAGTCAAGCGGGGTAGGCCGGTGGGCGTGAGTCAGTTTGTTTACAAAGACTGAAACCGTGAAAACATTTTTTTTTTGTGAAGTTGCGCTGCATGGTTTGCTAATAGGTATGCGCTGCCGGCAGAGGCCCAAGACACAATGGCAACACTGAGCACACCCTCGACGCCTATGGCTCACTGGTCCAATACCGCTATGAAAATGTGTAATGAAAGGAGTCATTCTGCAGAGTCATTCTCATGCATAGTCATTCTAAGTGGTATATGTAATTAAAGGAAATTGTCTGCTGAAGTAACTGTTTCAGAAATTGAAATGAAGACTCAGTTATGTTACGCAGAACACAAAAAAATATTGCATGAAATGTTTAAGCTCGCTAGCTCTACTGGCGAGGGCCGTTGTATGTGTGATTGCGCCTAGGTGCGCATTCGGTCAAGCCATCACCTTACTTGGTGCCTCTCCGTATGCATGAGTATGCATGAATTTTAGCGGTGTACGTTGTGCGGGAAATTTTTGGGAGGCCCTGCCCGATTGGGTGGGGCCTAATGACGAAATCAAAAGCGAGAACTATGAAGCGGCGCTGTGCAATTTTTGGAATTTGCCACGGAATGTTTTCATCAGAATCCGTGAAGAACGAGCCGCCTGGCAAAGATTTGTCGCTCGCAGCACTTCCTCTCTCTCTCTCACCCCAAAGAGCCCGCAAGCCGCGTTTCTTTAACTTGCCATTGCGCTCGTAATCCCTATGTCTCGTTGGCCAGAAATCAGCAGGAATGTCTTTGCGACGTCTGTTTCCAGCACACCGATCTTTTTCGCCTCGCCGGACGGCAGCTGGAACTAAGGACGAAAGCGTCGACGGCCTTCAATATGTAGTTGGTATGTATAGGCCACATCTCCGTGCGCAGCAACTTGGTTGCTGCGCCGTCCCGCTGCGGTGGTCTACTGGCTAAGGTACTCGGCTGCTAATCCTCATGTCGTATGATCAAATTCCGTCTGCGCCGGCCAACGTTACTAGTAACGCTGGCGGTGGGTTCAATAGGTGACCGGTGATATGGGCAACCGCAGGGAACGGTGGGATGCGACGGCTTCCGGTTCGACGCACCACGCGGGTTAGCAGCGGCACGCACGCATTCTTGTACCGCTCCATTGAAAAAAAAAAGCGATTTCAGTGCTTTAGAACTTGTTTTTTTTGTTTTTGCTACTCCGTCCATCCGTCCGTCCATCAGCCCAACCACCCGTCCGTCCGTCCATCCGTCCATCCGTCCATCCATCCGTCCATCCGTCTATCTATCTATCTATCTATCTATCTATCTATCTATCTATCTATCTATCTATCTATCTATCTATCTATCTATCTATCTATCTATCTATCTATCTATCTATCTATCTATCTATCTATCTATCTATCTATCTATCTATCTATATAGCCACCTACGACTTTTAGCTCTCCTGGCCGTTTCGATAATGGTATCGACACCAAACTTGGTGTGGCGTAGCATGACTCTATGAGGAACATAATTGTTTAGTCGTAACATAAAAAATTGGCAGATCCCACGTACAGTGGGAATCGATGATATGCGAAGCACGAATGAGAAATGTTGATAGTTCACTTTACAATCAGCACAACGTTACAAGGTGGGGGGTAAGGGATGCCATACATGACCTCCGTGTCATGATTATCATGGAAATTCTTACAACATATAACGAGCTCACTAAACATTTCTACCTGTCTAGAAGGATTTTCCCTCCACCTCACAAAAATCTTACCCGGCCCCAAGCACTTACAATAAGGCTTTTGCAAACGTGGGATGTACCCTACTTTGAAAATGTTACATATCATGTACCCTGACCTATACCCAAGTAATCTTTGTCCACATTGTGGGGAAAATAGCTTCATTAGAACACATGCTCTGGCAGTGCACCGAATTCGCTCATTATCGAACATCACCTCTGCCAAATGTGAGGCGGCAATCCGCAGCTCGTCTTTGGCAGATCAGTTCCGGACTGTCCACCAAGCCCGCGAGGCGGCTGAGTAGGAGGAGGAGGAATAAATGAGGAAGGACAGGGAGGTTACCAGTTCTAGGCGGCTGAGGAGCTTGGCATCTCAATCCCCACCTGGGAGCTGCCCAAACACAGTGATTCTTGTTTGGAGGACCAAATAAAGTTTATCCAATCCAATGATTGTCGGTTTGTATGTTCGTTTACCTTCGTCATATATTCACGTCGAGGTGATACCAATTTCGTGTATGTCGAGCTAGCGAAATGGCCCTGAGCACGCTACGAGCGTGGTATGTTGTAATGTTTTTCATGACACGCGTGACAGGATTTATCATATTTGCACCAGTCAACGTTTCCGTCATCCTTGGACGCTCGCGTAACACGAAATTTACTATATGTTGGATCTAGCGAAACGGGCCCAACACTCCAGATGTCAATACTCTAAAA
>WOVY01005469.1:0-80000 GCA_013436015.1 Rhipicephalus annulatus
AAACCCCCTTTGCATTTGGTGGATCGTGCGGGGTAACTGCATCACCTACATCCTGGAACTCCGATCCCGCACGCTGCCGTCGACCATGCAAGTTAACGCGGCCCAACAACAATCATCTCTCGCGGCTTCTACTGCCCCGGCCCGGTTCACCAGCGAGACCCCCCGATCTTTTCGGGCGCCGAAGACCAGGACGTCGAGGACTGGCTGTCGTCCTACGAAAAAGTCAGTGGACCAAACAGGTGGGATGACGCTGCTAAGTTGAGCACCGTCAACTTTTACTTGGCTAATGTGGCGAAACTGTGGTATACAAACCACGAATCCGAGTTCGAGAACTGGGCCACTTTCAAGCAGGCAATATCCTCGGTTTTCGGTCGCCCTGCCGTGCGGAAGTTGCGCGCCGAACAACGCCTGCGCTCACGGGCACAAGAAACCTGGCGAAACGTTTACCGCCTATATCGAAGATATACTCGATCTCTGCAAGCGCGTCGATGCCGCAATGAGCGAAAGTGCCAAGATCCAGCACATTATGAAAGGTGTTGATGACGACGTCTTTCAAATGCTCCTGGCGAAGTCTCCTGGCACGGTGTCTGAAGTGGTAACTCTGTGCCAGAACTACGACGACGAATTGCGACGGCAACGAGCTCTCACCCGTCGTCCTTCATTCACACTTAACCAACCACTCGCTGCCCTGGACGTCGTACCTGACCACTCCCGCCTTCTAGCACAAATGAAAGCTTTGTGCGTGAGGAGGTCGCACGTCAGCTTTCCTCCTGCCGTTTTGTCAGCGCCAAGAGCTCCCGCAGCAGCATCAAGAGCAACCACCGACACCGTTAGCTCCCATGCTCCGACATGCACTTCAGGACCAGATTGCCGAGGCTATGCCAGTGCCCTTTCAGCAGCAAGTTGTCGCCGCGCCTCTTACTTATGCTGACGCAGTAAAGAGGCAGCAGCCACACCACCCTCGCCGTTCAATGGACTGCCGCATGTCACCCTCCCTCCCGCACTCAGTCTTCCGTCGCATGGGCTCCTCCCTCGCTACCACCACAGCCTCGACTCAGCCGTATGCCACGTGGGCGGCGCCCCTTGCTGCAAATGCCTGGCGAACGCGCGATAACCGGCCGATTTGTTTTGCGTGCGGCGGACCTGGCCATATCTCCCGATACTGCCGTCGTCGCATGCCCGCCTACACAGACGTCCGACCACGAAGCAATTACATGGACCGACCACCTTTTGGTTATGAAAGTTCGGATCGTCAGTCAAACACATCTTCCCGTGACTATCCGGCAACTTCGTCTCGTCGCTCACCTTCACCCAATCGACGCTCCTTGTCACCCATGCGTCCACGACCACCCCTCTCAAAATGAGGGAAACTAGCCGTCGCAGTTCAAGGGGCAAGAACTGCGCTATCGAATGTTCAAGTCCTCGCACCTTGCCGTCAAATATCGTCGAAGTTTTTGTAGACGGCGCCCATGCATACGCTCTTGTGGATACCGGTGCCGCTGTGTCTGTTATAGACGCCAAACTTTGCCGCAAGCTCCGAAAGGTGACCACGCCGCTTGATATGTTCTTACGTGCAGCAAATGGAGAACCTGTTCGACCTATAGCCGCCTGCACTGCCCGACTGAAAATTGCGGAGGACCACTACATTGTTGAGTTTATCGTCCTTTCCTCGTGCTCTCATGACATCATACTTGGCTGGGATTTCCTATCCCGTAATCGTGCCGTTATAGATTGTGCCCGTTCCGAACTTGAACTGCTTCCGTTCTTCGAGCAGCCCTACGACCACACTAATCAAGCCGCGCACAAGCTAGTTGTCAAAGAAGACACTGACATTCCACCGACAACAGCTGTTTTGCTCCCTGTGGTCTCCGACGGCATGCGTGATGAAGTAGCATTTTTCGAGCCATCACGCCTCTTTCTAAGTCGGAAACCACTTTTGCTCCCTTATTCAGCCCTCTCAATTTCTAATGGAGCCAGTGCTCTCTGCCTTACCAATCCCTTTCCGCATACCATCAAACTGTTTAAAGGCGAGTCTCTTGGATGCGTACACCCATTGATAACGGACAAATTTTTACTGTGCCGCAAGAATCATCCCAAAGTGACCTCGCCACCGTCAGTGCTCTTAACCACTCTCATCTACAGGCTTCAAAAGTGTTCGATTCGGCGATCGCAGACGGACTGTCACCATCTGAACGATCTGAACTCCTCCAACGCTGTACCGTACCAGTACCGCGAATCTTTCGATGTTGTTCAACCTTCACTTGGCCGCACTTCTACCACTCCACATTACATCGATACCGGCTCCATGCGCCACTACGACAGCGACCATATCGTGTTTCCGTGACGAACGCCAAGTTATTACCGAACAGGTGAACGATATGCTGCAACGTGGCGTCATTCAACCTTCACAAAGTCCATGGGCCTCACCTGTAGTGCTCGTTAAAAAAAGGATGGTTCCGTTCGCTTCTGCGTGGATTACCGGCGCCTAAATAAGATCACTCGAAGAGACGTGTATCCTTTGCCCAGGATTGACGATGCCCTTGATACTTTACAAGGTGCCGAGTTTTTTTCATCATTAGATTTGCGCTCAGGGTACTGGCAGGTCCCCCTTGCCGATGCCGATCGACCAAAAACAGCCTTCGTGACACCGGACGGTCTGTATGAGTTTAATGTCATGCATGCCTTCGGCCTCTGCAATGCGCCTGCCACCTTCGAGCACATGATGGACTCGGTTCTTCGGGGTTTGAAATGGCAATCTCTGTCTCTGCTATCTCGACGATATAGTCGTCTTTGCGCCAGACTTTGGAACACATCTCGAGCGCCTCAAACACGTCCTCACGTGCCTGAAGATGCTCAGCTCCAACTAAACCTCAAGAAGTGTCGCTTCGCTACTCGCTCTCGCCAACTTACGATTCTCGGGCACGTCGTATCAAAGGACGGTATACTTCCAGACCCGGCTAAGTTACGTGCTGTCGCCGACTTCCCCAAACCAACGACTATGAAGCAGTTACGGAGCTTCGTGGGGTTATGCTCCTACTTTCGCCGGTTCGTGCGCAACTTCGCCTCTATCATTGCGCCTTTGACCGAACTTATAGGCAGCACCACTGATATTTCGGCATGGTCTTCTGAGTGTGACCAAGCCTTCTGTACCCTTCGTCGTCTCCTCACTTCGCCACCAATACTGCGTCACTACGATCCTACGGCAGCAACTGAGGTCCACACCGACGCCAGTGGTGTCGGCCTCGGTGCGATTCTCGCGCAACGCAAGCCTGGATTCGCCGAGTATGTCGTCGCCTACGCCAGCAGAACTCTTACCAAGGCTGAATCAAACTACAGCGTCACCGAGAAGGAATGCTTGGCGATCGTTTGGGCGCTTGTCAAGTTCCGCCCATACCTTTATGGCCGTGCTTTTGATGTAGTAACGGACCACCACGCATTATGCTGGTTATCGTCGCTTAAGGACCCATCAGGTCGTCTTGCCCGTGGGCTCTTCGGCTTCAAGAATATGACATTCGCGTGGTATATCGTTCCGGCCACAAGCATGCCGATGCTGATGCACTGTCACGATCTCCCCTATCCCCGGACATCGCATCTGTTTCCTCGGAGAACACGTTGTCAGCGCTTGACGAGGACACCATCTCTTCTGCACACGCAATGAACCATGGATCGCTTCGCTTCTTGACGCGTTATCCGAGGCACCGACACTTCCAACCACTCGAACCCTGCGCCGCCAGGCTCCGCACTTCAGTATTCGGGATGGCCTTTTGTACCGGCGCAACTATTCAGCAGATGGTAGGAAATGGCTTCTAGTCATTCCCCGAACGCTGCGCTCTACCATCTGCGCGTCGTTTCATTCCGACCCGCAATGTGCTCACGCCGGTGTTTTCAAGACCTACGAGCGCCTACGAAAAAGGTATTACTGGCGCGGAATGTTTACCTTCGTCCGCCAGTTCATTCGCGGCTGCCACGAATGTCAGCGGCGGAAAAGCCCGCCACATCCTGCAACAGGTTCATTGCAGCCACTTCCATGCCCAGACCGCCCATTCGACCGTGTGGGAATTGACCTCTACGGATCACTACCATTAACAACGGCAGGTAACCGATGGGCTATCGTGGCAGTGGATCATCTAACACGGTACGCTGAAACTGCTGCTCTCCCCACAGCTAGCAGCACAAGACGTCGCAACTTTCATACTCAATCGTTTTGTGCTTCGTCATGGTCCTCCTCGAGAACTCCTCAGTGACCGAGGGCGTGTTTTCCTCTCCGATGTAATACAAGCACTTCTTCAACAGTGCCATATGGTTCACCGGAAGAGTACAGCCTACCACCCACAGACGAACGGCTTGACTGAGCGGTTTAATCGTACTCTGGGGGACATGCTCGCTACGCATGTCGCTTCTGATCAAACAAACGGGACCTCGTTCTCCCATTTGTGACATACGCGTATAACACCGCTACGCAAGTCACTACACGGGTTTTCCCCATTTTTTCTCCTGTACGGTCGCGAACCGTCACACACCATCGACACTTTACTCCCATACTCGCCAGATCCCTCCGAATACAAGCCTGTCTCGGAAGCCGCTCGTTACGCAGAAGAGTGCCGCAAGCTAGCCAAGCGGCTTACTACATCCGACCAACAGCGCCAGAAGGAGATCCGTGACGACGACCATCGTTCTGCACCAACGTTCGTTCCTGGAGCACTTGTATGGCTTCATGTACCACCCTGCGCCCCTGGTGTATCACCCAAGCTACTCTCCAATTATCATGGTCCCTACCGCGTGGTCGAGCGTACTTCACCCGTAACTACGCCATTGAACCCCTCACGCCACCGAGCGACCGTCGTCGGCTTGGACGTGATATCGTTCACGTAAACCGTCTGAAGCCGTACTTTGACCCGCTTGTCCCCACGTGTTAATCGCCAGGATGGCTTCAACTTTTTCGCCGGGGGTAATTGTAGTGAATAAGAAAGACGTTGATACCATCAGGTCAGCTATCATCAGCACAAGAAGAAGGCACGAGATCGGCGATCAAGCACCGTCATCTGAGTTCGCCTGTGTTCCTTTAGAGCTACCACCCGCTTGCTCAGCCCTTCAATAAACCCCCTTTACAGAATGATTGTGGTACAGTTTCCTGTAGCGCCTTGGTGATTTGGCGGATGCGCTGTGGTCTGTGGTGCACCCCATGTTTTGAGATGCCACAATGTATTGCAATGTAGGCACTTCTTCGATGCGTGTGCAATACCGATGTAACACATGGAGGCTTTATGCTCTTATAAAGTACTTAAAATTGGTAACCGCCCTTTCTAAACTCACAGACTAGATGGTAAAATTTAATCCGCTATGCTAGCTTCTGCTTCAAGTGAAGTGAGCGTGCTGAAATTTATTACCTTAGGGCGGCTTTCTGACTCCAATATAGTAGAGTACCTAGTACTCTAAATCGTTATTAAACAATTTGCACTTCTTATCACATAAAGGAAAAGATAGTAAAAAAGAAAGATGAGCGAGAAAGGACTTAGCTAAGTAATTTCATATTATAAAGGATTGTGATATTTCTGATCTTACTAGGTAAAAGTGTACTCATAAAAATCACGCTATTTAAGTCCTTGCTAATAATTTACATTGGCCTGAAGCTCCCCTATTTGTCCAGTTTCTCTACACTATACTGCAAGCTGCCCACTTTTTTTTCCTTAGCGTGTACTGCGAGGCTTGAATTTCAATATTTAGTTTTGAAACTCACTTGCGTTTCAATAATTGAGTTTTCGAAACTCGCTTCCTAGGGGTATTATTGCTAAACGCTGTGGGCCCCTTTCCATCAGGTGCGTCACTACTAGCGAATCGTGGCGACAGTATATGCATAAAAAGAAAGCACACATTCACGGGTTACATGTGATATAGCTTTGTTAATTTGCACCTTTTTTTTCTCACATGCCTCCTCAACCATTTTTCTTCTTCTTCCTCCTTGGTTTTAGTTCGTGTCTCAGTGTATCTCTTGATCAGTTATCGCGAAAGACAACCGGCTCTGATGCAAGGTTTTAGTGACAGCATAGCAGCCTTTCTCTGCACAGTTTCCTTTTTCTGTCTTCACCTTATGTACAGCTTACTGTGGAATCTAGCTGCTGATCGCGTACAGCCAACAAGCTAAACCAATAAATGATGCTCTAATTTATGTGGATATACTAGTAAAACTAAACTGTCCATCTTGCGACCAGGATGCATATGCCGTAAAATTTCACTTCTTTTGCATTGTATGCTTAAAACTTTCATCATCGTCTGTGGTTTAATTTCGATAAGATACAGCTTCTTTCAACGCAACTATGGGGTCGGGAAATTCGGCAAGTGTGCAGTTAAGGATCGAGGGCTGTATGTTACCCAGCAGGCTAAACTCGGGCTGAAATCAGCCACGTGTTCCGACGTCGAGGAATGGCGTGCCAAATGTCTTCACCGACTCTCTATTTATACCACGTCGAGGCACGGTCTGAAATAGTAAGCACTGCGATTTATCAGGCTCACCCGGGAACGTCGTGAATTGAAATGCACACTTCAAATCGTTGCATAACTACGAAGCCGGCCTCAAGAAACACCGACCACCACTTACAACCAAAACGAGAGCAAAATGACAGCTAACGTCGCCACTTGAAAGAAGGCATTTTTCTTGTAACCATATCTGCATAATTTATGACGGGGGTGTGACGTCAGATTTCCAGAAATATTCCGATACTCATTTCCAAAATGGCTGAAATATGGGCGCCAATGTTGACATGTACGGTTTTCGTTTCGCAGGGTGCCTCACGAGAAAAAAAAAGTGCCTGAAACCAGTCGCGTCACTGTCGCTCACGAACATATGTATTTATGTATGAGAGAGGGAACATGAACTTTTATTTCGAACAAGCACAGTGTGCCCCTTAGCTGCAGTGTACCCCAGTGCAGGGTGGAATACCGGATCCTTGTACCTGGTTAACCTAGCTGCCTTTATGTTTTCTCTTTTATCTCTCTCTACTTCAGGTTCGCGTCTGATAGCTTGGCCTTTCACTGCTCTTAGAAGATAGCACGTCTGCCTACAATTTAAAAAGATTTGAAAAAAATCATGGGGATAAAACAGTCACGGGCGGGCCAAACTCCTAGTGAAAAGTCCGTAAGCCACGTGATAGAGACCAATGAGCTAGAATGGTGGTAACTTGGACTACTTGGTTGGTCATGACGATTGCTATAGCGTGAACTTGGGACAAGGACGATAGACACACGAAGACGAGCGCTCGTCTTTGTTTCGAGTTTCGCGATATAGCAAATCAGCGATCACTTTGTTAGAGCATCAAATTAAGTTCACTGTACACGTTTTCAGGTCCGTGGACCCCGTTGCTGAGCAACGAACGGACGACAGCAGCTCACCCACAGTCCCCAGCGAATCGGCTTGGGTCACGGTCCACAACAGCAGCGTTAACCACTGGATCATTCGGAACCTGCTGGCTGAGCACAAATACGTGTTCAGGGTTCGGGCTCTGAACGAGTACGGCGAAGGGAAGTTCAGCGAACCCAGCGAGCCGTTCGAACTGCCAGAGCCCGGAGGTTAGTGTTACTCTCTGTGCACGTCAAGCTTCAGCATGCTCTTCACGCGTGAACAAACGACAGGGGATGTTAGGGCCCGTACATGCGCTGCCTGCACAGCCACCACGCAAATGGCGAGACACTTGGCGCACGCAAGCGGAGGGCCAAAGAATCAATCAGCTAGAGTTACTGCATATGCAACTTACCTAAAGGTAGCATATACAGTAACTCTAGAATCAGCGACTGCTGTTTCGCCCTCCGCTTTCATACGACAGGTGTCTCGGTACGTGTGGTCTGGCTGTGCTGGCAGCGCGTGTACAGGCCGCTTCTCAAGCGCTCCGCACACGCTAATGTTGTACGCCATTTGTTAGATCGCGTGCGTCCTGTTCACGAGCAGGTTTTCATAGTATTTTGTTGCAATAAATTTTAATTGGTGCATTGGTGGGGTTTAATGTCCCAAAACCACCATATGTTTATGAGAGACGCCGTTGTGAACAGCTCCGGAAATTGCGACCACCCGGGTTCTTTAACATGTACTTAAATCTCAGCACACGGGCCTGCAACATCTTCGCCTCCTTCGAAAATGCAGCCGCTGCAGGCGAATTTGTTGCAGTAGGAATCACGTGGCACTGGAGGTGCGTTTTTGTCGCTGCCGTCATGTTGTCTTGAACAAAACTTCAGCTAATGATTCCATTTGGAAAAGGAGTTTGTCATACCTATTTATTGGTCATATGGGGTCAGGATTCGAGAAACATAGATATACTGATCTTCAGAATAGTATAAATGTGGTCACAAATGAAGTTTTTGTGAGTGGTCACTAGATGCCTCACGAAAAAAAATGCACAAACACACTTAGACAACTCTGGGCGACTACAAAATCACTACTTCAGTCAAAAATATTAGAAGCTCGCCCGTTGGCCTTTCCTGCCAATTTTTTTTGTTTTTCTTGTTATTGCACCCTGATTTCGATTACGGGTTAGCACTTATGAACGTAATTTATCTTAAACTGCGAAAAAAAAAGAAATGTTCGGCATGGAGTCATGTGCGGGCCTTTCAGCGCGCATGAGTCTCCTGCATTTGAGTTCCTCTAAATTCAAATATTGTAAATTTAAATATTGTTTTAAGCCCACGCGTGATTCACCGTTTTTTCTCAATTTTCTTTTTTTTCTCTTTTCAGCTGTTATCGACATTCCATACAGCCCTGTCAGAAGGATCATTATCTTCGCGTTCCTTGGCATTCTGCTGTTTGCCAGCGTGCTCATATTGTCTGTCTACATTGGTAAGAATTTCGAGGTCCACTTAAGCAGTGGTCATAATTACAGTAAACGAGTCAATAGTGACATCTTAATCGATTTTTTTTTGTTCTTTCAGTTTACAAGAGAAGGCAGAAGGAAAAGAAAGTTCTTCAGGACAACGTTCGTGATCTCCGCCCGGACCTCGAACTGGCCACGCTGAGTGAACTGCCTCGCAACGGGAATTTCATTCAACAGAACAACGCTTTGTATGCACTTGGGTAAGACATGGTAAAAGTTTGGTATCATTGCGATAGCATTTACAGGGACTTGCCGTCGACGTCGTAGTTGGTGTGATGGTCCGTATAGAGCTCAAGCGCGGTAACAGCTTATCACGTCTCGTACGTGCCATACTTTTAAATCGAGGCAAAGCGTGCTGGAGACGTCATCATCCCTTGCGTGAATAGCAAGGGATGATGGGATGATGAGAAGTGCAACCAGATGGGGAAGAGAGAAAGGTGTTTACAGGAAGCATGCATCATCTATCTGCAGTGAATTAAAAGGCTGGGTGAATAAACATGGCGACTCACTCTGTAATCGCGGTTTCTGATCTCATTCCTAGGCCTCAGAGCATCGAATGCTGCAGTTCCCGTTATTTCAAAGAAGCGAGAGTTGATGCGTTTTCTAGCGTTTCCTTGCATTCATGAGTTTGCGTTATGCATCACGCTATCATACTGTTGCATCGCTCGAATGAATTATGTTCATGTTTGCTTGTACACAGATGATGCCATGCTCCTTAACTCACCTGAGGCACAAGCCTTTATTGCTGTCTTGTGGGCTGGTAAAACTAAGTACCTTACATCGTACAGCTATTCGATACATAGCCATCTATACCAAGTTTTTTTTTCCTTCTGGGTGAAACAAACAATTCCTTAAGAATTCACATCAGCAATACAGATATTTCCTCAGCAAAATTCGTATTATATTTATAGTTGCCTCGCTGTGGGCATAGGAAGTTGGAAGGGGAAAAATTTCTCTCGAAATGTCTTTAAGCAGCAATGTGACTTATCGCGAAGGTCGCATTTTAGCATTAGTTCCTGACGACGTTAAATTAGTGGTTATCTAGTTCAGGCACAACATGATGAATTACTGCTTCATGCCACGTACGCTGAGTGCTATAGTGTGCTGGTAGTAGTTTTTAGGATAGATTGCTACAAAATGTATCTTCGTCAACATTTAAATGCAATACACAAATACACATTGTAATCGTACATCTGTATACAGGCAACAGTGTTTACTAATAGCACCGACGCATAAAAACTCGATTATTATTTTTTGCACGATGTCGGTTACACCATTATAAATGAGATGGCACTGATAGTGTTTTTGCCGTTATTTTTTCTACTGTTTACATTACAAATGATTTCCAGTCGTTTCTATCATATGTTACTCATTGATAATTCTCTCATATGTTATTCTTCTTTTTCTTATTTCTCTAATCTGTAGAGATCTACCTTTGGACGAAGAGCTCGCTTCTGTGCCTCTCATCGAGAGGGATCAGATAATACTTACAAAGTTCCTGGGAAGTGGAGCCTTCGGCGAAGTCTACGAAGGAATTGCGCACAGCCTCGGAGGAGAAGGCATGCCACCAACCAAGGTTGCTGTTAAGGTGAGTGCCGCGTACTCCTAGTAACTTGCACTTTATTGATCAGATATGCATCGATACAGAGACAGTTAATCGATAAAAAAATACTTCTGATGTATATTTTTCTTTCACACAGAACCTTCGCAAAGGTGCGACGGAGCAGGAAAAGGCTGAATTCTTGAAGGAAGCGAAGCTCATGAGGTTCGTGAAACGCGGAAAGCTTTGTTTGAACTTACGGTGCTCAAGCTATATCGTGTCATGTTTGGAACATGGTGTTTACTTAATCTCTGACCAAGTAATTCAGTTTTGTTGTTGTTTGTGTTCTTGTTGTTGTTGTTGTGGTTCATGGTGAGCTCATCACAAAACTTCAATTACATTTTTCAGCAACTTCAAGCACGAACACATATTGAGGTTACTCGGGATTTCTCTGGACAACAGCCTGCATTTCATTATACTCGAACTAATGGAAGGAGGAGACCTCCTGTCATACCTCAGAAGCAATCGACCAGTCGCGGTAAGAGCATACGATTGCATATTGAAGTTGTGGTTGCTGCAGTAATGCAGCGACCACGAAAATTTTACTGCAGTCGCTGCAGTAATAATTTTTTCATTTAGCCGTGTGAGCAACATATATTGTTCACGTTAGCACGCACGTCATTCAGTATTGCAACTGATGTAACAGAACATTTACTGTTATGCTTAATACTGATCTTTTCTGTGTTTATTTAGGGAGAGAAGTCACCGTTGACACTGAACGACCTTCTCAGCATATGCGTCGACGTAGCCAAAGGCTGCAAGTATTTGGAAGACATGCACTTCGTGCACAGGCGAGTGTTGCACGACTTTCTTTCGACTCAACGCGTGTTTGATTTGCTTTTCTTTGGCCTTATGAAAGTGTTTGTGGAAATCAAATAATACCTCTGTAACACAGCCACTTTCGATCACGATCGTACCTTATCCCGATCCAGTTTCACAATTGCGATTGGCACTCTCACACAAGTTGCAGAAAGGAGCCCATCAATCTTGAGAAATTTAATCCTGATCGGGCTCGATCGTGATAAGCAGTGCACCGCGTGATAGGGGTATAATACGCTGCTGCTGCTAACATCCCTTACTTTGCATTGTAATGGAAGTCAGTGCATGTGAGAATTTGACGTACTGCTGCTTTAATATGAGGGACATTATTCGTGCAGTTTGTGTTACTGTGAATGTGTGATGCAGAGGCATAGCTTCTCCCTAGTACCAAAAGGAGCGGATGGTAATTTGAATAAATGTCAAACCGAATTGTAGGATTCAGGAAAGATTAATCAGTCATCGCTGGGATCAAAATGCGAAAGTTCAATTTGATGTAGTTTATTGCTTTCAGTGGTATTTTTTTACTAATGGCCCGTTCCAGCAAATATGCTCTATGACTAGAACAAAGCCCAGTCGGTAACTACAGCTGCATAGTTTTCGCTTCACTTAACCTCCACCCCAACTCACTTCCATAAGAATGTTAGAACAGGAGAAAAATAAAGCCATCACTTCCCCTACCCTACCTCCCCCTGTCATTAAGGTATGGTACAAACTTTTTTTTAGGGTAAACATGGGTTGCATCTTAATGAGTTAAAACAGTTCAGAGGAGTCGTCGCAAATTGTGATTACATAGGCAGTGTACTTTTTATGTCCCTTCAATTGTCGGCTACACTCACACTTTGTAATGGTGCTATCGTAAAACAATCGAGGTGCCTCCAGAAATAGCGAGAGCTTTGGCTAAGGATGTGGCCGTTGGACACCGCAGGGATCTTGCGGCGAGGAACTGTCTCGTGTCGAGCACGGACCCCGCTGAGCGCGTCGTGAAGATCGGCGACTTCGGGCTGGCACGAGACATCTACAAGCATGATTACTACCGCAAGGAAGGAGAAGGACTGCTACCTGTGAGATGGATGCCGCCGGAGTCGCTTGTGGATGGCGTCTTCACCAACCACTCGGACGTGTGGTCAGTGACAGAACTCAGCAATATTGTATCTATTATACGCATAACAACATGCACAATCTAAGTATAATTAAGGAAAACAAAATACGTGTCAGCGCACACATAATAAGTCTACTGAGAAACCTATTTACACTGGACCATATATTTGAAACACATTTTCATTCATGGTTCGAGGTGTGAGACATGGTTGCATATTTGCGCAAATTAACATGAGCTGTGGCTACTTCCAAGTGTATTTACAGTGGTGTGCACAGCATCGGCCAATATTACAGAAGAAATGCACACGGGATAGGTCTTTTCTATTTATTGTGTTCTGTAGACAAAATGTCTAAGTCTCAGATTGAACTAGCTAAGTAGCAATATTCTTCCGCCATACCTATTGAACTGTGCTACAAAGATATGTACTTCAGCTGAATATGCTACCTCAACAATGTGAATACAAGAATGATAATTGGAGAAATAATGGTGACAAACATGTGCTGCATGTTGATGACACTATATCAGTAGTAGCAAGCATCAGAAACACTCATTCTAAGTGTAAAAGAATGAAGCGGGAAAGCTGGTCTTTTTCAGGTTCTCTATCAGGTTTTCTGTGGGTCTTCTTCAGGTACAATCTCAGATCCTCTTCTGAATATGTTTTACTTCTGTGCAAGTTAGGAATGAGACCACCGGGAAAATGGATGCCAATATGCACTCCTATTTAGAGAGCTGATCGTTTGTCTTCTTATCTGTTGCAACTTTTTTTTTATGTCTACTCTACTCAGGGCTTTTGGTGTCCTTCTGTGGGAAGTGATGACGATGGGCCAGCAGCCTTATCCAGCCAGAAATAATCTCGAAGTCCTTCACTATGTACGCGAGGGAGGGCGTCTCGACAATCCGGACAACTGCCCCGATGACCTGTAAGTATCTAGAGTATGTTGCATCTCAGCTGGGATTTATATGAGAAGTGTATGCATGACAAAAGTAAAAAGAAAACAGTAGACCACTTGCACCTGCCTATGTGCTCACGCTGTTAAACCTTAGATGATTCTTGTTTTACTTATATTAGCCAGCGGTAAACCAGAAAGAAAGCAAGCTGATTTACAAATGATTAAACATTTACGAGTAACAATAACTATAACCATTTATGTCATACATCTACAGCATGTACAAAATCTACAAATGCATTTGCAGAGAAATGCCACTGATGACTTTCGAAAGGTGCGGCCTACATCAGCTTTCAGATACACCATGCAAGGATGCACTCAACGTGTCTCACTGAGTTCATTCGATTTTTGGTATGAACTTGCAGTTAGTAGAGGCATTACATATGTCCTTTTTTTATTTGCAGCCACGAACTCATGCTTAGATGCTGGTCGTACAACCCGGAGGAGAGGCCGGATTTTGCGTTTTGCTTGGATACCTTGGAGTTTCTGCGAGAGAAATACCAGGCTCTCGCAAGCATTGCTACGGCTGTCCACAATCACAACTACATTGGACAGTCCTTCACAGGTGAGTGTTTTTATTTATTTCCACGTCTGAAAATTACTAGTGTTTATCAGCATCGTGTTTGAATACAAGTCATTGGTTGTTCAAAATAGTTGCATTTGTTTAAATAGTCGGTGTCAGGGATGAGTTGTAATCGCCTTTTTTCCAGTAGCTTCACACTTTTCCTATAGCCATCTATCTTAACTGTAATAATGGCATCCACATAGCCTTAAGATGAGCAACCCTTTTTTTTTGTTCATATTCAAGGATGATGTAGTATAGCTTGATTTTCGCTTTTTTTCCAACAAACTCCATTTCATATTGTGTAGTCATAACGTGTAGCCCACTGGTAAAAAGAACGCATCGGTGAATAGCCCACTCTCGGTAGACAGTTCATTGCCGTTTACCCAGAAGAAGCAGCACAGGCTCGCTGTACTGGTACAAGAAGAAGTGCCACCTACCACAAGTCCATTTCTCTACGAAAGTTTCATAATTAGGGCTTACAGATGTTAGTTTTTATCGCTCACTGTTGTGTGCTTTCTTTAAAGCTGAATCAGCACAGTCTACTCTTCTACATTGTCCTGTTTTTTGCATATTCTCACTGTTCACACAATGTTCCTTTGAAAAAAATGCACAATGGTTGCACAAAAATAAAAAAAGAAGCAGGAGAAGGGGCACTTACCCCACACAGAACTTGCACTAAGGCTTTCTCAGAGGCTTCAATGCTACACGGGTTCACCTTACTGCACATCAAGAAAAGTACTCGCACCGATCTATAATCACCAAGTATTTACGTTGATTCTTTGTGAGCTCACTTTGGAGGTATCTTCATAATTTCACCAATGCTAACACGAAATTGACTTGGAAGATGTCTATGGGGAGGTGGAGTTATTAAACACTATGTGCCTTCGGAAAAAACTGTGTGCCACAGTAAAAGAGGCTCGCAAGGTTGGGTATTGAGTGAAGACATTCTATGGCTATTCATTCAATTGAAGACATTCAATCGAAGACATTTTATTGTCCTTCACTGATAACAAGGCACTCGCATAATATGAAAGCTGGCACATCTCCCAGACAGGTGGTTTGGAATGAGAGGATCATAAGCGTTGATACCCGAGCCAGCATTACGACTATCTGTAAACACTGGATTATCATCAGTTGCTTTTAACAGCGTGAAGACCACATCGCTTGTTATTGATACCCGAGCCCGCATTACGGCCACCTATAATCACTGAACCTACCTCTTTTATGTCGTGAAGAACAAATTGCATGTTCTAACAAGTGACCAAATGTTTCCTGATATGTATACACGCATTCAGCAGCGCAATCATTAGCCAGGTATTGACTGAGTTGAGCCTTGAGTTTATAGTCTCTATACGAACGGTCTATTTGAGAAAACAAAAATGAAGGAACATAATGAGACAGGCATTTGGTGTCAGTACTTCAAGTACTGCTACCAACTTGACGAAACGATTCCAAGCTGACGAGCACGCACCTTTCACCGAAGCACCAGAGCACTGGAGTGTGGGGCGTTCTGGAGCACCTACTTACAGAATGCTATGCACCCTTCTTAAGAACCGAAAGTAGCCATATGTCGAGTCCACTAGATGTGGCAGTGCAAAATCACTTGTCTGTAGCCTGTGTGCTGCCTTTTTTACCCAACCTTGCAAACTTCACACGTTTTACTAACCTAAGGATAAACACCCATAAACGTCTATGGCACATGATTCCTTATTCACGTATTATTTCTCATACAAATATTCCGTAAAATAATATAGGCTACGACCTCCCACTCATGGGAATCACACATTGCTCGATGTACCAGAGGTTATACATGAAATTGTGCCATATTTGTTAAATAACTGAGATACAGCCTGATCGTTTTGCGCATCTGGAGGTTATTCTCGCATTACTGCTGCATTGAGGACACCCTTACAGGAGTGGATTATCTGTATCTATGTACACGTGCTTATACACTGCTAATTATGTCCTGTAACGTTGTATAGTAAGACTGTGTGCTGTCAAGTGCGTTTCCCCAAGTGAACGTCTCGTGTGTGTGTCTCCCGCCACCCATTGTAGGTGGCATTGACAATTTGGGTTACCAGGGAGAGCGTTACCCACCACCGGTCAGGTCACCGCAACCAGGTAGCGCTTCGCTTCGGATTCCCGCACTGCTGCACATGGTGCACATGAACACGCAAAAAAAAACGTGCGCATGCCGCACCTCCCGCACACCCGCATGATGCCTATGACTATCTGGCTGCTGCCGCCACCGCACCCTGCACTGTATCTCTGTACCTCTTTCTTTGTGCATGCCTTCTATCCATATCGTCTGCGCCATTTTGTACCATGTGTTAGAGGGACACTAAAGGTTAGGGTTAAACATTATTTTAAGATTCACTGCTAGTACATTGTGATCCCGATATCTCAAAAGCTCCACTGTTACTTTGAGAAGCCGTTTAGTAAACCATGAAACCGGGCGTTAAAAATAAAAAAAGCAAGGAAGTGATGACATTGCACTGAAGTGCTCATCGTGACATCACATACCTTGAAGTCTTCTGTTGGGGCCTACGTATTTATTCATTGTTAAGAAGGAATGACATTGTGCTCTTAAAGTGCGGAAAGGTAACTGCTAAGGCTTGGTAACATATTTTGTGTCAATATAGTGAAATTCAACAAGTACATTCAGATACATAGTGTTAGGCCAATGCATTTGCTTCGGGGTTCCAATTTTTTTTAATTTTTTGTCTTTGCCTTCCCATATTATAGGGAACCTTTCATGCCTAATTAAACCTCATTGTAAAAGAACATTTCTCACGCTCAACTGCTCTTGTATATACCTTTAGTGTCCCTTTAATATCCTTGAAGTGTGTGAGATTTAACTGGAAATTCATCAACCGTAAGTTGATTGTAGGTCGTCATTTTCAACACGTGTTAACTTTGCCATGAGGGCTGTCAGAAAGTTTTACTTCTGGCATATATCTACGGCTACAGAGTAGGTTTATTTTTTATAGCGAATCGTTTTGAGCAGCCGTAATTCTTAAAGATCTTGTATGACTGCTTTAGTTATTTTGTTTAGTGCTTGAAACGGTGTTTTTGTGACAGCTGAAAGTTATGTTGGATGAATAGTAAGGATTGATGCATGAAGAATTGAAGCATGAAAACTAGGGTGTCAAAGTTCATTTTTAGTGTTTTGAAATAACTAGAAAAAGCCTGATATAGCCCGTAATCAAGGTGTCGTGAATTTGGAAGTGTTTCTGCGTAATGGAATGTGAATTCTAAATCACATGCATTTGAACGTAAGTCTGCATGAAATAAAAAATGGCATGTTATGCTGGTAATGATTCGCTTATGGCTCAAGTGTGGTGTCATGTTTTACTCTCTTTTTCATCGCAAACGCTTATTGCTTAACGCATTTAGGTGATGGATAGATGGTGGTGGAAGCAATGAGAGAAGGCTTTTTTTATATTCGTTTTCTGCAAACTCTGTGCTAATGAGCTGAGTATTAAATATTTCATCAAACTTTTGGAATCTCTCATTATTCCTTTTTATAAGTGGGCTTGAACAAATCATTAAAATCAACTTTACATTTAGGTTAACGAAAAGAAAGAGCAGCTTGAAAATATTGGACATTTTGGTGTGATTACATATCTGATATAAAAAGTACGAAAAAAATATTAAAGACCTGCTTGCATTTGTGAACGAATAACTGAGAAGTTCTCTGCTTTATGCAATTATAACCATGTAGTGTGAGTAGGTTTTATTGATAATGTATCATGTAACAATAAGAAAATAAATCAAAAGTTGTGGAATGTCAGCGAGACAAGAGTGTTTATCAATTGGCATAAAAGCAAATTTTACTTGTGGCTAGGCTGGTATATCACAGAATTTTACATCTTTTATATATGTGGTTGGAGCAAGCTTTCGCACTGGGGAAGTTTTATAGAGAATTTGCTCGTAGAGCATTAATAGCACCTTTGCCGCCTACCATTTTTTTTCGATCGTCATTCTAGCTCGCTAATGATCAGAAATTTTCCACCAGAGGTACTCATACTTATCGTCAGTTCAAATGAACTTATGCCAAAGTTAATTTTAAGCACCACGATCATTCCCATATTAAAGTTCAGTGCATAATTACGTCAGCATATCCCTGTGTATATCGAAAGAGTATTTACTCTGCCCTTTTTCATCAGGTCCTAGCAAAGTTCTGAGCACTCCGGAGCAGAATTCGTTGCTTCTGGCTCAAGAATCGGATTGCCTCAGCATTTCAAGTGACCCAGCAATGACACAGGTAAGCTCCTTATTGGTAGGTAGCGATCATTCTAAATTATTACCTTGACAGCCTTAAAGCCCTGAAAATATTTCTATGCAGAGTTACTTTTATTTGCATCATGGCATTTTCACATATTCTCAACATTCAAAACAAACACAACACTTTTGGTTTCTTTCACGCTTGTAGTGTCAATACTACTTTGAAACTACAGTATTTTTACGCTTTTTTTTTCTGGTAAACGTTAAACTTCAATACTGTCTTTTATGAACAATGCAATCTGGATTTGTGTGAGCACGAGAGCAGCAGTAAACGAAATTTGTGTGGAAGTTTTACAGATATGCTAACGGCATATCCTTATCATTGGCTGCAATAATGTCCCAAATGAGTTTTGCAGCTAATTGCAAAGTATTATCCCGAACATAATAGGGTGTACGCTCACAGAGATTTGTACATCTCTTTTTTTTTCGTGAAAACCGAAGAGTGCAGAACTTTAGTATTGAGTACGAGAATTCTTGCATAGGTCAAGATGACCCATGAATAATGTGCTGTAATATTATAGCATACCAGTTTCGGTGTTGGTACCCTGAATATCGTTATGTTGTGATGTAGTCACACATTTGCTAACTACCCTCAGACTGTCGTCGTGATGTCGCCCGCAAACGCTGCCCGGAGAAAATTTCCTATTAAAAACTTGCCATTGATGCCAGATTTGGTGCGTGATGTCAGCAGGTTTTCCTCTGGACTATGATGTCACATGAATGTCGACGTGGTCAGACCCCGAAGTGTTTCCTAACGTGTACACTAGGGGAGTGTCATCAGTTTTAATGATAATTATCGAAATCTGCGTGGAAGAATGTGTATATTTTTCGAGATGCCTGACTGCTCTTTCAGCGTTAATTTCAGGTGAATGTCGTTTTCCTTTGTCGTAATCATTCATGTCTGTTTCATAGGCTCCTAGTACAAGGCATATTTCTTATAGTTAAGACACGATAATAGATAAATAATCTTTATAAATAACGCTTTGTCATACTTAAGGCACATTCGTTACACAATTAGATAACCATGCAGTTCTTGTAACATTTCGTTCTCACTAGTCGCCCCCTCCATTTTCAATCCCTGAGTCGTGCGCATTTTTTGTACAGCTGTATTTTATGGTGCATTCATAAACCTCTTTTAGAGTAGTTCGTCTGAGTTCAAGGTTCCTGACGTGAACTTCGCTACGCGTCGTCTTGACATTGAGTCCGCTGCATGTTTCCTGCTGGCAGCAACAGTGACAGCACTCTCTCGCTGTTTGAGAGAAAGAGCTGACAGTGATCTCACTGCTCATACCTATCGCTTGCATATTCACATGATGCTATGTCTTCTTTCTCATTTCGAGCAGTTGCCACTGCTGCAGCACAGCCGGTACGACGCATCGCCTTTAACGCCGACCAACATGAACGACAATGCGACGCGGTACCTGCAGCTGCTGTGCGACAACGAGCCAGCGGTCGACGCCGACGGCTACGAGGTCCCGCTGCCGCCACCACCAAACCATGTCAGTTCTTTTCGGCAAGCCGGTGGTGGCATGGAAGCGTTTTCTATTAGGGTCCCGGCTAAGCCGAGGGCACCTCTTCCTATTGCGGCCACACGGTCTTCGCGCTTGAAGGCGGTGCCACCACCGGCGCTGTCTTTTCCCAGCATGTCACCGCCGGCAGTTCCACGGGTGGACCACATCACCGCCAGCAAGGAACAAAGCCGCAGTAGGGAGTCGCTTCTGAACAGTGACCAACGGCACAGCGAGGGTGACGGTAGCAACGACTGCGGCCGGAGGTCACCAACCGTCACATCAGCGCTTCTGAAGTCGCCTAAGAGCAGCTGCTCCGATTCAGAGTCGGGGGAAGGCGGGACGGCGCCGACGTATGACCCGATAGAGACCCTCAAGGAGATCTTCGCGCGTGGGGGTGGTCGAGGAAGGGAGACGGCGGATGCCCAGGGCTGGTCGCTGTCCACGTCCTCGACAGCACCATGCACGCCCTGTACGACGAGTGGGGACGACTCTGCGCCAGCGAGCCATCGCAACAGCGGTAGCGGTATCTCATCCCTATCAGCCACATCGGCCATGGAGTTGGACTACATGCCCAAGTCGTCGTGGTGCTGAGAACCGGTGTGTGTGTTTGTGTGAGTGAGTGCGTGTGCGCATTGAACTTCGAGCGGAAAACTGTGGCGGACTCGAGTGGCCAAGCTGGATGACAGTAGAAGCCCGGCAACAAGTGTCTTTGTGGAGCGTCTTATCGACAGGACTGAAAGGAATAAGTCAGCGCAGTGGTTTAAGCGTGCCACGGGGAAAGTGCGGTGAAACGAAATGTTTTTTTTTAGGGAGCCATCTTGTGGACTTGGAGACGGGTGCATTTAGCACTTGCACAATGATTTCCGTCAGTGTTCGTTGGCTAAGGCTACAGACTCATATGAATGGGCAAAGTTTTATTGAAGTCGCAGTGACGCAGTTTGAGTGATCTGTTCTCATCTGCAGGTGCTAAACAAAGCGTGAACCGGTCAAACGAGGATGCGGGGAAATATCTTTATGAGCGGACCAATCGCTGGTAGTTTTTGCCATCGGTGACGTTTACTGTGTTCAATGCAGAGGTCTTGGAAAATTCCTAGCGTCAACCATGCAGAGAGTCTCGGTGGGCAGTGAAAAGTCAGTTGCATTTGAATTATTCACTGCTGAAACCTCATGTCACTAAATTTTGCCAACAAATGCCGGTGCATCTTAAGTGAAAGCCAAAGCAAGGCGCCTGCATCCAAACAAACAAACATGGAAGGCTATACGTTATGAACTACATTTAATCATTTTTTTAAGAATGATGCTCTTGCGAGTAGCTCCCCTTCTCACCAGCTTTCAAGTCATCGGGCACTCGCACGAGAACATACGGGCACTTCAAGCGAGAATTCCGGGAACCCAAACGAAATCATAGGAGGCGACCAGCCAAAAGTTAGACCAAATGTTTGCATTTATTCTACCTCTTTACGGGGCACTCACGCAGGGTGACGTCGTGTTTTGGTCACAGTTTTACAAGTTTGTTTGTCATGCCAAAGTCAAATACGTATATAAGAAACCTATGGTGCTTGTTAAACTCCTGAGAGTGTTGCCTGTGTACAAATATATATATATAATATGCCTTTTGCTCTTGCCACTCTAAGGGCACGTACTTGTACCATATCTTGTCTGTCACAACATTGTCACCCTTCACCTAGTAGTTGTGTTACGTTTGAATTTATGGCACACCGTGTACTATCGATGTGCTTCAGCAGTGGTTTTGGGGAGTGTACGTTTTATGTAAATAATATAGATCTGAAGATATATATATATATATATTATGCTTACAATCAAACTACATATATGAACAAATGAACTTCATCTTTGTGTGTGTGTGTGTGTGTGTGTGTACATATTAATGTCCTGTAAATCGTCTCTTTTAGCTGTATAGAATCCACGCATGCCTCTGTGTTTTCTGAAGCCACTGAGTTTTACTAAAGGTCATGTTGTTTGCATGCGTGATGATATTTTAGTCGCACAAATTTATTTTGACCAACCCCGCGTACAATTTTTAGGCCTCATGTAGAAGCCTGAGTTTACTGAAATTGTAGGTGCCGAATACGTCGCTGTTTTAATTTCTTTGTTCCAGTTCCTAAATTAAAGAGGTCCCAACAAACCTTCTTTTGTTATTTCAGTTCCCCTCAATGGTGGAAGCACGTAATGAATGAATGAATGAATGAATGAATGAATGAATGAATGAATGAATCAATGATTGTAACTCTTGGAGTGTTTCTGTCTCGATAAAAGCAATACCCATGCATCAAGCCTTGATGAGCAATAATTATAAAGCTCCTTGATGTGTTCCACCTTACACAGCCTACTTTAAACTATAAACATTTATGTCATTGTGAGGTGGCAGTGATTTACAGCATCATTGATAAAACCAAATTGCTTAGGAAGTTGCTGGAAAAAAAACTACAGGCCAACCAAGTAAACACCCTTTACTTTCTGGCCATATCCTGGTTTCAGTAAAAGAACATTAAAAGAAATAAATAGTTATTTCAGCTGAAATGGATTGAACAATGTACTCTTAATTTGGATTGATATGTGTGGTTTAACGTCCCAAAACCACCATATGATTATGAGAGACGCCGCAGTGGAGGGCTCCGGAAATTTCGACCACCTGAGGTTCTTTAACGTGCACCCGAATCTGAGCACACGGGCCTACAACATTTCCGCCTCCATCGGCGGGAATGTTGTGAGGACAAGGTGTGAGGAAAAGGTGTGAGAGTCAAATGATGTTAAGACAAGGTGTGAGAGTCAAGCTTGCCTCTCACGGGAATCGCTGGATGCATACCAAACGCTGTCTAAATTTAGCCCTTAGAAGCGGCTGGCGCCTTGGCTTCAGAAAGAAAAAAAGCTGGCTTGGACCCCTCGCAGCGACAGCGGAAAATGATCAAAACATGAACAGAATCCCCTGTTGTCAAATTCAGCAAAGATAAAGTAAATAACAGTGTCTTTCATAAAATGCATTTAGCGTCGCTTCAAGAAGCTAACCAGAAGGGTAAACAATCTGTTTTTCTACCTTGAATAAGAAAACTCTAGATGGGGGAAATTGAAACAAAGTGCAGAAAGGGGCTGTAGCCATACAGTAACATTTACTCTGTGCTATAGCCACTTGTACAGGCCAATTAAAAGCTGGAGCAGTACCGTCATTGCTTTAAGCTGCAAGCTGCAGTTAGAATGTTGACATTTTTACAACATATTTTGTCTAGAGGCAGACATTGATTAGAGCGAGCGAGAAATATTGCGAGCCACCATTCCGTTTCCGAGTGGAGCTTCTTTCGGAGACATATAAGCACCTTGGATCAACTAGAGGGTGTTACCATCTTTGCATAGATCACCTCAACATTGTCTACACAAGCTGCCTATGCAAACACACACAGAAAAAGAAGCGAGAAGGCCATGCAAAAGAACGACCAACCAACATATTCAAAGGTTACAGGTTCGGATCCTGCCTATGGCAAGTTATCTTCTCATCCACTTTTCTTTCTTCACAGCTACATTACAATTACTTTTAATAATACCCCCTATACTTTCCTTGTCGTAGTTATCAGTTCTCCTCAACAATTCCTTAGTGATTCGAGGGCTAGACGCACCGAGCATTGCTTAAACTTGGAAACGCTTGCTTTTTTTGACCTCGATTGGAACGGTTCTGTACGCATGAAACACTACTACCACAAAGAGGAAAGGGCGAGAGCGCCAGAGTCTCGAATCTTGGAGACTCACCCTCTTGGTCCAACCCTTTCCTCGCAACAAGTCCAGAGAAGACCACAGCGGTCGCTGCTGCAAGTGAGCGCGGAAGGTTTGCAGCGACACCTTAGTCAACCGCAACTCGTGTGCTACGTGGACGTCGCTGGCCCACACCAGGGGGGGGGGGGCATACGGCCACAGTCGTGCACAAGAGATACACAGTAAACGGGCTCACTTTCAAGGCCTACAGCGCAACAAACACGGAGGAGATTGCCATCGCTGTGGCTGTCCCCTGACCCTCTTCGAAACATATCACCGACTAGTGATGGGCCTGTCGAAACTATCAGCCAGGGTGGGCCTCCTACTTGCTCATTGTACACGTGCTGGAACCTAGCTGCCGACACGTTGAACTAACTCCGCGTATTCGGGTTTCGGAACCTGGTTACCAAGGACTCAAGGGAAACGAACAGGCCGATTAGGCCACCCGCGGTCTCTCTCCGGAGAATCTCCCTGTTTATGGAAGCCTACTCCCAATCAAACAATTCGGCCCTTTCATTAAAGACATCACCAGTTATTACTAGGACGAGCACGGGTGCTATCTGGACTCTTGTGAGGGACAGGATTGTGCTGACGAGCGCCTCTTTTTAGATCTGCTTATTAACGCTATACTGTGCCCAGCGGGGCTAAAACATTTCTAACCATGCTTTGATGGCACACGCCAGTTCTGTAGAGAGGTGGCTGCAACCTCCCACCTGGTCTGGACGTGCCTATATATCAAACCCATCTATGCCCTCCCCACCCAACACCCACCCCACAAGACGTCTCCGCTGTCAAGACCTGAAGGCTCAAGAGGCCCTGGTTCAACGGACGCGGGTCGCATTGCTTGTCAATGGAGCTCTGGAATATGAGTTCCACCTGGTACTGTGAGGGGGGGAGGCCAATAGGGCCCCAACCCGGTCACATAAGCCCTTTTCAACAGTTTAATGGTTAATAAATGTTTTTACCACTACCACCTAACCACCCACCTTGATCGCTAACGCGTTCATAGTTATGTCCGCAACGGTGGACCGATGGCTGCGGTTATAGGCTGCAAACCTAAGGTCGAGGGTTCAATCTTGGCCATGGCGGTCGAACTTCGGCGGAAGCGAAATGGTAAACGCCCGTGCACTGTTCGATGTCAATGCATGTTAAGGAGGACCAAATGCTCGAAATTTTTAGAGCCCTCCACCACGGCGTCCTTCGTAATCATATCTTGGTTTTTGGATGTAAATCCCCAGATATTACCGTTGTTATTAACACGTCCGCTTATATACCGCACATGGGCCGCTCGGTTTTCCCACGCACCATAAAGTTTTCTGAAATATGCGGCGGGGAGGGCCACATGGGTTAATGGCGAGTTTACCCTGTTGTCATTTATTTATTTATTTATTTATTTGTTTGTTTATTTATTTATTTGTGGAGCCTACATAGCCCAAGAGGACATTATTCAAAGGGAACACGGAAGCAAGCGGCCTGCGATCGGTGGCGCGTACCTTTATGTTCAAGAAACACGAGGTCGCACCGAAAGAAATCTGTCTTATCTGTCTTAAGGGAGCAGCCAGGGTACAAATTATCTGCAACTTGCTAGCCAAATGTGTACAGTGTCAATTTTTATGAAAGGGAACACGGGAGCGCGTGGCCTTCGCGCTCCGGCTGCTGCTGGCAGCGCATTCAAGCGCGAGCGATAGCAACCACAGTCTCTTTTCACGTCATCTCGCGGCGAGCAAAACAACCATTCGTTTCTGATATGGAAGCAGCGGCAAGATTGCGACCCCCTCTCCGTTCAAGGCGAGTACGCGAGAGCTGGTTATTGCCTTGAAGGAAGGGGGGGGGGGGGGTTGCAAGCTTGCCGTTCTATAATGAGCAACAAATGGTTGTTTCGCTCGCCGCGAGATGACACGAAAAGAGACCGTGGTTGCTATCGCTTCCGCTTGAACGCGCTGCCAGCAGCCGCCGGAGGGCGCAGGCCACGCGTCACCATGTTCCCTTTCATAAAAATTGACACCGTACAAGCTGCAGACATAAGCGAAAAACCATAGCACCATCAACAGACAAAGGGAGCGAGCCCGTCCGCTTTTGGCGCCGTGGCTCGTTGCGAGACCGAAGAGGAAAAGTACACGAGCAGTGGTTGTCCACTGGTGATGACTTGTTATTTTCTTATCCGAGAGATGATGTCCAAAGTGGAAGTGCTTTCTTCAGCTATCGGTTCACAATGCTAGGCAGCTGATGCTGAGCGCAGGCCACGCTCTTGCGGGCTGCCTTTCGTAAAGGACGGCAGTGTGCATTTCGCTCCTCGCACCTTGCCACCACTTATCGCCAGGCGGCGTTTTTTGGCGCTGCGGCACGTACGTTAGCCGCCACCCGATCCAAAGGGTACAGCCACATACATCCATCCATCCAACTTCGCAACGGCACCGTATGTCTTATTCGAGTAAACTTCAGCGCCGCGCATACGATGAAGCACTCTTACATCAAGTTTGCTCCCCTTTTCCGAGTTGTCAGGGCTGTGGCCTTATCGTCGGCGCAACGGTGACAGATCACGACGTCTCGCCGCCGGCCATCGTAAGCTAATCTATCCATGAAGGCCCGTTTCGACACGATGTCCCGTTTGATTGGAAAGCTGGCCCGCCAAACGACCATCGAAAGACAGCATATTCAGTCCAGACTGTTCGTTTGCGGGTAAGTTTCCGTCCATGTAATTACGTACAGTTCACCAAAAATGTTTAAAGACCACGCTAGTGCGGGCCAAACTTTTTGCCCGCGCTATCTATCGGTGTGACATCTGTAACCGACCGCAGCGACGGGCCGAAAACGGCCTTTATTTTTTCATTGGCATATCAATTTTGTATTGCCACGCATCATATTTTTAGTTCGTTGCTTTCGCGCAAAGGGCTTATCTGCAGGTTGAGTGTCACACTTCTACTTCGATGGCAAAATGAAAGTTACAATGGTGTGTTTCGAACTGTGTGCCGTTGGGTAGCTTTTACATCGCGAAAAAGATTGCGACTGATAATATATATGGTGGTAGACTGCCATAGACACACAAGCACGCAGCCGCGGTTGCTGCCACGCATTGCGGTTGAAAGAAAAAAATTCGGCAGATCCCACGTAACTTAGGAATCAACGTTACGCGAATCATGCGAAGGGAATGTGACCGTGCTGTATTTTTTTTCGCCTTGCAACAGGTTATAAAATGCGCTATATATATGTAGAAATGTTGCACGCAGATACATATGTTGAAGGGTGGCGGATGCTTCTACACGATGTTTCAGCTAAGTAGCACCGAGCAATAAAAAAAATTAAAAATGACTGCTAAGCGTCTCCAGCTAGCGTAATATTGTTCTTAGTCGTAAGTAGCACGTGAAAATAATTTTTCTTGATCCGTCAAGCTCAGTAATTAACGAATATCGCTTATCGAAGTTTTTAAATACTGACTCTATAGAAAAAAATTTGTACAAGACTTGTAGCTCTTATTCAAAAATAACAAAATTTTCAAGTTACGGTAAGATAACAACGCTGGTCAATATTTTTCAATTGTTTGTTTAAAGTGCGCGAAATAAAAACAATACCACGTATTCGCCACCTAACGCACGGCGCTTTGAGTGCCAACAAATGTAAGTTGAACGAATTAGCGAAGGCTTCTCACGCAGGAAGGTCGCGTGAACATGCTATCGGTGACTACGATGGACATTAAGCGATGGTTAGGTGGTGCCATTAAAAAAAAGGGGGGGGGGCGAAAGAAAGAAACGAAGACAATAAACTTCAACGAAAAAGCGGCTGCCACGAGCATTGTGATACAAGACCGCAAGCAGCATTCGGGGCAGCGCAGACATTTTGATTTTTTTTTTCAGAACAACGATAAACATGATGGTAGGATAGTGAGTCCGCGCGCAGCTGTGCGGAGGAGCTCCGTCTTGCTGGAAACAGATATTCTGAAGCTGTGCTACAGGGAGGTTGCAGGTGAAGTCACTCAGTAGGCCATTTAGTATTTCGCTTATGTAGCGTTCTGCGGTCAGTGTCCCATCTGAAAGGACCCGGCCAATAATTTTGTTGTCGTAAATACCGCACCAAACACTGAATGACCACTGCACTTGGTGTTGTGACTGCAACAGCCAGTGAGGATTTGTAGCGCTCCACTAATGAACATTGTGAACATTGACTTGCATTGCACGAGAAGCGAGCTTCATCAGACCAGATTATGTTCTCCAGGAAGCCGGGATGACCTTCTTCCTGTATGAGTACCCAGTTGAAGAAGTCAAGACGGCTTTGCAAATCTCTATCTTCCAGGTGGTGATGCAGGGGAACACAGTATGGATGAAGTCCTCCGCTCATTAGTACGCGCCAAACACTACTGTTTGCTGCTGGAAACGCCAGTCTCAGTACTCACGTCCCGCACGCTTGCATGGGGATGGGCTGCCATGTAGGCAAGAATGTCTGTTTTAAGAACCTCCGTCACACATTTCGTGCACTGACGCTGCTTTTTGAACGTGCCAGTCTCCTTACGCGTTTCGTAATTTCGTACCAATGTCGAACTATTTACCAGATTTCCTAAGTGCAATCTGCGAAATAATCTTGCCGTCTCTGTCCTGTTTCCGTTCGTGCGGCCGAGGGCGAGAACCATATTCGCACGTTCTTCATTAATGAAACGCATCGTTTTTGTCTAAGACTTTCCCTAGTCGAAGCGTGTCAAAAAAAAAAAACGGCGCACCACATATTCCCATCATGCTTTTGATATCTTTCCTTTATCAAAATGTCCCCCTCGCTCCCACCATCATTTTTATTGTTGGCCTGAAAAGGAAAAACAAAAAAAACGTCTGCGATGTGTCGAATGCTATCTCAGGTTTCGTATCGCAATGCACGTGGCAGCCGCTTTTTCATCGAAGTTTATTGTCTTCGTTTCTTTCTACCCCCTCCCCTTTTTTAATGGTACCATCTAACCATCGCTTAATGTCCATCGTAGTCACTGATAGCCTGTTAATCACTGATACCCTACAACACAAAAATTATGATTTATGACGTAGTAGGTACCCTGCAAGTGCGCTTATAGCGGTTACCCAAATAGTGTTTCAAGAAAACTCTAGAAGGGCCGCTCCTCCCGCTTTCGCTGTGACATGTGCTGCGCGAGCCACGTGGGCCTGGCCATTTTTTTTTTGCTTTTCTTCCTTTGCGTTTCTAATAAGTGCTTTCAAGATTATTAAAAGTTATATCGCCAGTGTTTCCCACCCGTGTGCTCCGTCCTTCATATTTTGCGAACCGTTGTAGAGTGGCATGGTTAGCCCAATTTGTCTATGGCACGTACCTTCCTGACGCACAGGAAAAGTACAGGGAACCCTGGATGTATCAGCTTCAATTTAAGAACGTAGGCTGGCTCACTGGTCCTAGTCGTATTGTCCTGCCCACCACGAGGCACCTGCCTCGTATATCCGAGTTGCATAAATGCCAGAAACAGTGTGAAAAGCACCGAAGTGTTCACGCAACACTGGGCCAAGCACCCCGCCACGGTGGTCTAGTGGATAAGGTACTCGGCTGCTGACCCGCAGGTTGCGGGATCAAATCCCGGCTGTGGCGGCTGCATTTCCGATGGAGGCGGAAATGCTGCAGGCCCGTATGCTCAGATTTGGGTGCACGTTAAAGAACCTCAGGTTGTCAAAATTTCCGGAGCCCTCTACTACGGCGTCTCTCATAATCAAATGGTGGTTTTGGGACGTTAAATCCCACAAATCAATCAACACTAGGACAAGCCACGATTTTGCATGAAAACAAATTAAAAAGCGAAAAAAGAACACACGCGAGAGCGCGGCGCTAGTGCGAGTTAAAGAAGCATGGAATCTGAGATAAACGTTCCATTTCGTGTGATGCAGATGGTATGCATGCCGGTCAAACTAGCAGGTTTGCTCATCCACAATGGTAGCCGTTGGTTGTTGCCTGTACATACGTACAGATGGTGCTGCAACATTTTTTTTTGCTTTTCGTTTATTGTGCAGTAGTAGAACTTGAGAAGAAAAAGGACTAGAGAGATCATTTGTAGACAAACGGAAATATTAGAGCAGGCATTTCTACTTAACAAAATACATGGTAGCAAAATTACCTTACAGAAAACATGGAAAGTACTTATGGAGAATTGTTTATTAGTATCTTTATATACGTTTGATGACGATGTGTTATGAAAGAGGGGCAGGTTCCTGGAAAAAGAAAAAAAAATAGGTGTCAATGAAATTTCGAGCTTTGGCAGGTGCATGAAGTAGCGGGCATTTCGCTGAATACAGATGTGTGATATGTTGGTAACCATTGCTTTGAATCACCTGGCAGGAGCGCTGTGATTTTTTTTTGTGGCAGAGTCAACCATACTTTATGTATGCCAGTGTGTGTGTTTGTATGTGTGCTTATATACGCAAAAATTTAAAATATTGGGGAGGAGGAGTTGAATCCCCCAGCCTTCCCCCCCCCCTCTTTGGCTACGCCCATGTCCCTTACAAACGTGAGTTTTTCATTCTGGTGCAGAGCAAGTTTGGTGCAGTAGATGTGCGATTCTTTCAGCAAGTTATTAAACAAAAACAAAAATGGTAGAAAGAAAACAAAGCGCGACAGGTGGCTCACTGGACATCCCGCCAGTAAATTAATGTCAATAGAAAAGGTTTTGGGCCTAAAACAGGCCTTACATCATACTTGACATCAACAACAACTAAAAACAAATTCTGCGAAGCGCGCCGTGTATTCGATGTCTACCCGTAGAATACTCGCGGATTGAAACAGGACAATTTAGGGCTAAGTATTGCACATACTTCTTTTACCACTGTATCCCATTTGGGTCATATCGGCGTAATTTTAACTCGAATGCGTAGATCAGTGCCAACATTATATTTAAATACCATATTAGCCATGACATGGCGTGATTATTTTGAGTGATAGAGCATCCCATTTGTTATACTACAAATTCGATGTTGCGTTTGAATTCTGAGAGCTCTTGTCGTGAGAGTTCCGAAAACAAAAAAAAAGTATTCGAATAATTAGAGGCTCTATATTGTCAGGGGGGTCTGGACGTTGGCGAAGGCAGAAGTCGGCGTGTCCAAGATGAAACTCTATACTTGGCCGAAATGGGTGACCGGGAAAGTGAAAGTTAGATTATAGGATGCACGCTGATACTAATAAAGGTGAGCAGATCGTCAGCCGTCGATAAACTGACAAGCAGCCAAGCGCGTCAGCGTCGAAGATTCAAGAGTTGTAGAAAACAGTTCCAATGGTCACGAGGGGCACGTAACGTATTTTCTTTGCCCATTTAAGTCCTCCCTGCTTAGCTTCCTGTGCTTTCGCCGGGACGAGAGCAGAGAGAATGCTATTGCATCAAGCGACAAATCTTTGTAACTCTGCTCCTACTGGAAGGATTCTTATAACTTGCCGCATTGAATTCGTGAGGTGATAAGCTCTTTTAGTTAATCCACTCCATGGACCCTTGAAAAAGTGTTTTAGGGCCCCCTTAAAAGCGGTCTATCCTTGGAATTGTTGGAAGGTATTGAACTGTCCGTTGTCGTGACTACAAGAGGTGAGCTTTTAGCTTATAAGCAGCGCGTCCTAAAGACGCTATACTGAACGTACCTAAAGTGGGGTAACCCATTACAGTCAGGGGCAAGGAGATCAGAAGCGTACGCATAAACACGGCCACTCGGTCTCGTACTCGCTCGCTGTATTTCGTGCCGACCGGTTGTGCCCCCACGATCTCCGACGATAGCGCAGCTCTGGCCGACTGGCTCGCCCTACGCCATCTCCTGACGCCGACAAGAGCTCTCGCTGGGTGGTGCCCCGTCCTCGGACTTCTGCGACCGTGTCCGCCTTTCTCATCTTCTTATTTCCACATGTGGCTGTCCCTGCGGCTCTCTCTCCTGCTCCTTTCTCTATCTCTATAACTTTAATTCCTGTCCTTTTTAATCCCTCCTTACCCCCCATCCCTCGTGAGCTACTATTGAAGTGTCCTCTCCCTGCGAGACAGTTACGGGGCTCACTTTTATCTTCTTTTCATTCAAGAATCACCTCCCCCCTCTTGAGCGGCCGTGGCATAGGTATGCGCAGGGTTCTTGGGGGGAGGGGCACGGGGAGAGGGTACACAATTTTCAGCAGCCCCCTCCCAGTTTCATTCATCGAGTCCGAATAAAATCAACTTCCACCACGGATCCAACTACAAGAATGAAGCGATGGCGTACTTCTCCCAATGGCCTGTGTTCAGTCCGTTGTTTTCAAAGGGCAAAGATTGGTAGTAAACATTTACTTGAGTGCAACACCAGAGTCGTCGGTAGCAAATATATTGTCTAATAGTGTGCGTAGCCATAATCATGCGTAATAAAAATGGCGTGAAGGGCACGGTAAGAAAATAAAAAAAGAGCTTGCACTTTTAAATCGGTGACAATCAACACGACGATGAGATGCTTTATGAATATCTCCTCCTCTTTCATATTTCATGCTAATGGCTCATGTATAATTATATGTAGCAAACCCAGGAAACAAACAGTTGTTGGTCAGCGCTCATGTCGTAACACTCAAATCTCGATATCACGTGACTGTGTATAACGAAATATCGTTTATAAAGAAGTAAATTAGGAGCAGTCTTGCTACAGCTGTAGCGTTAAAAATATGCCTTTATAATAAATTTTTGGATATAAGGATGTTATTTTTGTGTAAGATGCAACTTTGTTATAAGAAGAATTGAGTATGCGTTTCTTCTTCGTCCAGTGCTTTACGTCTGCGCTGTTCCTGCCATATTGATTCACCAACAGGCCCAAGGTGCTTCACCGGACTAAGCCATGGCCTGGGCTCCTTTCAGATAATTTCGGTAGGGGGGGGGGGGGTCCGGATGCGCTTGGCGTCATTATATGCGATGAAAATCAGGGTGCACTCGAGTGTAGTCTGAATATGTGACGCTATGATGACTGGGAGACGTGACCTGGACCATACCTCATGCTTATTCTAAAGCACTTCTTCCTTCTCTGCTTCTACGAACCATCCATTCCATCATACGTCACAAATATATACCGTATACCTTAATCTGACAGCACTCACCAAGTGCGTTACCTATTTCCTCATCAGGGTCACCTCGCACGTCTCTTACAATGTATACACGCTTTCTCGATAGCATAAAGTTTCCTGTACATTCACTAGGGGGAACTCTGGCACTAGTGTCTTTCGGAGCTGCAACGCAAGGCGCTTCAGCGAGCATGCGAATGATGGGTAGTACACGGATTTGTCTAATCTTCGTACTTTTGGCTCCGTGTGTGTTCGCGTTGCTTGGAGCTGTTTTCCCACGAAACAAAAATCAACGAATGTTCCGCGGTTGCGCTTCACCACCTCAATTTTTTAGACTTAGCATATTGAATCGGGTCACAAAGTTCAAAAGGCTTCGTTCGTTTGTTCGTAACAAAACAGAAACACAGTGACAAACCAAGCCACAAGTGCGATTCGCCAGATGCAAGTGCGAATACAAGGCAAATCCGTGTACTACCCATCATTCCCATAGTCGCTGAACGATCGCAGCACCAGCATTCTCCTCTAGTTAATTTCAGAAAACCCTATGCTCTATGGAGTCGATCGAGGGCATATGGCCGGCGTCGCTGTACACGGATGATCGAGGCGCAGTGATGACAAGTCAGAAATGTGAGTCGTGAGTTACTTCTGCGCCACTTACCACGTACATTCGCTTGATATAGGCCGCAGAAAACTTCGGCGAGATGCTCGGGAGAACGCCAGGGCGAATTACGAGCGCAGCGGCGTCCTGGAAACTGGTCTGCACGAGCCATCCCGTGGGCGCGCTCCGGATGTACACTAAGAAGTCGTCTCCGTCTTTCAATGGAGTTTTCCTGAAAGCGGTGAACTTATCCGTGCCGCTCGGCACGCTGAAGCTCACCATCAGCCTGGAATAAAGCAAAAGAAAAACAGCAAAAAAAAGTGAGGTAGCCTTGCCCGACGGAAAAAAAGTGGCGGCAAGCGAAGCTTGGTGTGTGCGTGCCTGACGTACTACGTTCCTTTCTTTCTTTCTTTCTTTTCTTTCTTTCTTTCTTCTTTCTTTCTTTCTTTCTTTCTTTTCTTTCTTTCTTTCTTTCTTTCTTTCTTTGTGTTCATCTTTCTTCCTTTTCTTCTTTCTTTCTGTCTTTCTATTATTTTATTCCACTCTCTTTATCTCTTTCTTTCAACTCTGTATTTTTTCCCTTTTTACTGGCTATTTATTTATTTATTTATCTATTTATTCATTTATTTATTTGACGTCGTGGAACATTCCATTCTAACGAACTCTCTCCCTCCTCTTGATTACCTTGATATTGAACCTCCAGCAACAGCGGTGCTAAAGAAAAACTTGAGATCAGCCAACTGGCACGGCGTAGGTTACTGCGCCAACCACTGAAGGCCTGACCACACGAACCCGTTGCAGGGCGTCAGAGCCTGGCTTTATGACACGGCGCCGTGCCCTGTCCCTACGGAGGGAGAGGAGTGCTGCTATGCGAAGCTGCGCCTTCTCTTTTATACTTTTCTCCCACTTCCCCTTTCCCGCAGGCGCTGCGCCCTGCTCCCAACCGGGCTGCCTTCTTCTAACAACACCCCTAGGGTGTTGCTTCTAACCACTACCGCCACCACCTTTCATGGGGAGAGGGGTCGACGTCGCGTCCAAAGGTCACGCGCTCACACGCTCTAACGCCAGGTAGAACATCGTTCTTGATTTAAAAAAAAAATGGCAGCATATCCACGGAGTGAATGATGGGAAGTGGGGCGAAGCATTCGTCCGTTTATTCGTTCTTGCTTTCGTCCGTCCATGCGTCCGTCTGTGTGACCGTCCATGCACCCATCCGCCCGTCCGTGCGTGCGCCTGTTCGTGCGTCCGTCCCTGCGTCTGTTCATGCGTCCATCCATGCATCTGTCTGTGTGTCCGTTCCAGTTGTCTAAAACTATGTATTACTATATTGCAGAGAACGCACGCGCAAGTGGTGAACTTTTGGCGCCTATGTAAACGCCGGAACACAATTATGACGTAATGGCATTTTCCCAAACGGACCAAGAAAATAGCTTCAAAGATACATTACTTACATTCCGTCGGTGCCCGTGTATTTCAGTTCAAAGATGCAGAAAGAACCTATATCCAATGCAAAGGCATCGAGAAAGAATTCTTTTCCCTGAAACGAAAGAAAAAAAAAGAACTATTAATCAAAAATGTTTCATTCTTGAGTTTCACTTCCCGAAACACCACTATGACTGCGAGATACGCCATATTTCTGTGCTCTAGATTAATCTATAGGCCACATGGTACGTGTTCTTCAACGTGCACCTGTATTGAATTGAGTTTATTGACAACATGGTTGCGAGCATGACAACGCAGGAAAGCTGCATTGAGCAGTTTGGGGGAAACTGGCCGCCTCATACAATGGGCAGTTTCCCAGTGTTGGTATGTATAATGCATGAACTGACTAAAATAGTAATAACAGTAAACTACTTCGGTAATTGTGGAAACTTTAAGAAAAAGGCAAAAAAAATCGCGGTGTAAGATACCGGGGTTTGGATGCGCGTTAGCCCACAGGTGGGATAAGTTCATGCGTGCGCATAGGCCAACACTCCAGAAAAACTTCCAAACACTGGTTATTTTTCGAACTTTCTTGCTGCTTTGCGGTAAAACAATAAAAAATGCTAGTAAACGCGACACAATAAAGTTCAAAATAGTCAAAAGCTAGCGATGGCGCCACCCTGAAATTTTCGTCACCGGACATGGTCTGAAAGACGCCAATTTGAGAATGTCTAGCCACCAACAATAACCCTACCCATACGGGTCCAGAAACGCCTGCTTTTTAGCCTTAATTTGATCAGTGATCGCATCTTTATTCTAGTGGAGAGACATGATTTGAACACACTCATGAGGGCTTGTACGTACCAGTCCATTCGCCGGAAACTTATTCAGTTCGTCGCTAACGTGGGTGGATAAAATGTAGTGACCTCCAGGTTTTATCTTCATGTGCCATTTATCCACCACTGGAATGACGTGCGAAGAAAAGAACGGTATGAGCACTCACAAAAAAAAAAGAGGGGCACTGATTCCGCACTGATTCTATAAACGACATATCATTATCATAACTCATCTTCATTTTTATATCTGCGTTCGCTTACATTTACTGCTATTACTGTGTGCGTTATTTTCACATTAATTACCCATGCACATCGGAGCTGTTTTAATAGCTGTATATCATTAATTAACGTGATTTATTTCCCGATTTTACCGCCACTTTTATTGTATGTTTCATTGTTTTCATAGTTATACACAATTACTGAACATTGTTTTGTTACCATTTTTATTGGCATTTTTATTTCATGTTTGCGTTGTTCTTATTACTATTAATATTTACCTAACCCCTTTTTTGTTGCCATTTTGTTGTACTTATCAAGATGTCATTTTCTAACATGAGGTCCCCCTTCAGCCTTGTGCTATGGGACCTCCTTCTGTATATACTAACCCCAATGCGTGTATATTTTTTGCGACAAATAAAGAAAGATTTGAGTTTGAGACATGGCTCTCTAATTTGACATGACGCCACTATGCAATCTCGCATCTGTGTGGGAACTAAAGCTGGTTTTTGGAAGCAAATGCGATTGTGTCCTGACGGTGTAGTCTGTGACTGTAATGAGTGGTTTTATTCTGGTGCTTCGAGCGTTCTCTCACGAAAAATAAAAGAAGTTACTTTAATTATGACAATTTTTTTGTGGGCAGCTATTCTGATTCTGAAGGATAAGCTGTCATGCAACGTGTGTTTAGAAGAAGTGGTTAACGATTTACAGTTGGTACTCTACTATGGGAGAGCATAAAGCCGTCCTTGAAAATTCGCAGTTCTGTTTAGAAAAAATTTATTGCCACAAACGTCAATAATACTCAAGAGAACATTTCCAACTCAGACGTACTTTAACGATGAGGACAAAATAGACGTCATTTACAAGAAGATGGATTTGAGATGACGTTGAAAGAACTTCTACATTCGATGGTTCACACAAACACAACCACAAAAATACTTCAAGGTAAACAAGAGACACAAATAAAACATGAATATGCACATTTTGCATATTTACATGTTGCATGCCATTTCTGCCGGCGCATCGACACATCAGCCTACCAATGCCAGGCCGGCCGAAAGACAAGTTTCACTAGTGTGTCACAGACCGACACAAAAGGGCAAGACCAATGCCGAAGAAATTCCTCTTCACCGAGGAAGAAGAGCTCCTCCGACAATACAGACAGCAGCTCCGAGTACAGTCGCTCTAGGATCGGGTAGAGCGCGCGGCCGCGGCGGCCTGCTGCAACCGCCTCGCAGCGGTTGCGCCAGAGGCAGAAAGTGCCGACAACAATGAGAAGACAAGCGAAGTGGCCTCGCGAACAACGCCCAGAAGAAACGAAGCAATTTACTCTGAGGCAGTGAAATCCGGCATGTACGGCTCTCCAAAAAACGCGAGCAATGACACAATGCCTAAGAAAATGCTGATTTGTTTCCCGAAGGGAGCAGTTCGGACATGTTGCTGACTGGACTATTCTCCACCTTTCGAGGCGGTCGAGAGTGGGAAGTACACCCCATCCCAGGCGCCACATGAAGTCCCGGGGGTGTCCAGGCAGAAAAGAAGCCGTGAAGGTGCTCCAAGACACCCGTCTAGAGCGAGCACGGCGGGCGGCTGGCGGGACCAACGGAAGCAACAAAGCAGCAGTTGTCTTAACTATGTGGTTGTTGAAAACATCTATGCCAGGACAGCTCGACTTGACATGGCGAAAAAAAATGCAACAGTTGTTGCATAAAACGCAGGAAGTGTTATTGACTGCGGCCCCCTGTTATGTTGCACATTAGGCATCAAATGCCGAAGGTGAGTACCAAGAAAGTAATATGCAAGCGTTCGTGAGGGAGATTCCTCCCCTTGCACTAGGCCTAGGCGCAAAAGGAAGCGCAGTGCCAGCAGCCGACAGCGTATGGACACTGAAGGGAAAGCAAAGCCTCCCTGAGAACGCTGCTGTCCCAGTGCCACGCGAGAGACCAACTCAGTGCCGCCTGACCAAAACAAAAGCAACACAAAGCAGACGGCAGTGATCGCACGATACGTAAAGATGGTTGCACAACGTGAGAAAGGTACCAAGTGCGGCCGCAAAATAAATCTGCGCTAGGTACCTCCGCTCAAGAAGCGGGAAGTCAAAATCCCGTGCATCCTGAATTTTCATTCTTACTTCTTCGAGAGTGTTTAACCAAACAGATTCGCAAATGCCGTAGTGGTTGTATAAAATACTTAAAATACGAAGGAACGCGGCCGGCTGAATGGGAAAACCGGCGCTAAGCCTGGAGTTTGGAGATCCAATGAAGAAATACCGGAATTTGGAGATCTTCAACGCTGTACCTGAAATGTCGCCATACTAGGAAAAAACACGCAGGCTGCGTGAAAGGCTATCTTCATCTGAAAGGTACAAGGTTATATCATCAGCGAAAGCTGTGACTTTCACGACACCGTTACCAGGAAGCGCAAGACACCGGACACGTGAATCTGCGTCAAGAGCACGCAACTATGGCTCAAGGCTGATGACAAATAGCACAGGAGACAATGGACATCCCTGACGGACCCCACGTGTTATGGAAAAAGCGGTACTTTCCCAGCCATCCAGAACTAGTGTGCTTTTCAGACCAGTGTACGTCTTTTTAATCATTTCCACAAACGATTGAGAAAAGCCGAAGGCTGTGAGCACATTAAGGATATACGCGTGCTCTAGTCGGTCAAACGCTTTTTCCTGGTCCAAAGACACAAGGATACCACGCGCAGATCGTGACAGAGTATAGGTTATGATATCCCGTGTGGTATATGACAAGCTGTGTATTTCTCGTCCAAGCGTCGGTGAAGTCTGGTGATGACCTACCAGGGTGTTCAACAGACCCCTCAAACGTTGAACGGCTACAGACGTGAATATCTTATAGTCAACGTTGAGGAGCGTGATAGGTCTCCAATCTTCAGGATTAACAGAGGAAGCATCACCCTTTGGAATAAGCACAATGCGTCCATCTCGAAAACTTGATGGAAAGACACCGTCCTGGTAGCATCGCCGGATTACCGCGGTAAAGGTAGCACCAATCTCCTCCCAAAATGTCAAGTAAAACTCAACAGGAAAACCGTCTGGCATTGGGGCCGTTCCATGTTTCATAGATTTCAGTGCCACCTTTACCTCTTCAGCTGACGGAGAGATGTGCAGGCTATCCTCAGCTTTTTGAGGAATACGGGGCAAAATTCTAAGCATTGGCGGTGTTTCATCACAGTTAGTCCGCATGGCCGAACACGACATTGCTTCAAAATTCGCCAAGAAAACAGATCGATCACGCGTAGGAAGCCGCTGCGCAGGTGGTATTTGTGCTGTCATAGAGACAGATGGCTCTGATTGGCCAAAAAACGAATGTCTCGCGTAGCGCAGCACCTCGGGATGTGCACATGGGCTGTGTCTACAGCGCCATGCTGCTGCCGCCCGGGAAGAAGCAGCAGTCAAGCGTTGAAAGCGTTCACGCAGTTCACGCTGCCACGCTCGCATCAGAGGAGAAGGCGTCTCGGCGCGCAAAGCAATGCGTAACTTCATCGCAGTATCAGCAAGCTCTTCAGAAACGCGTCGACGAAGCGAACGCCCCTCTACTGCACAGGGCAGGCGCCACTGTGTTTTAAGCGCATCCCAATCTTCAGGACCAGACGCCGTGAGCGACACACGTATTGCGCGTGACAAATCCGATCTTGAGCGCGCGTCCTGCAGGACGCGAACATCGAGACGCCATGGCTTTTCCGAAAAAGAAAATGGAACTTCGAGCTTCAAGACAATAGGCCGATGATCAGATACGTACACAGGAGAAGGTGGGAAGGACGGAACGCATAAATCGGAGATAAACGCCTCTAACGCTCGTGGCATATAAGCCTGGTCGAGCCTGCTGGAGGATCGTCCACGTCGCCATGTCCAAACAAAGGTATTTCCGTGCACTACATTGTGCGCGTCTAGTAATGAAAAGTGGTGGACAAGGTGACGCAGCTCGTTTGAATTCCAAGCAGACCGGCCCCAGCCAAGACCTTGTACATCGGTTCGCGTATTTAGAACGCAGTTGAAGTCGCCAATCAGAATGACATCACGACCGTCAAGAAAAAACACATTCAGGTCTCTAGAAAAGTCATTAGACTGTCCAGCTTGCGCTGGCCCATACACACACAGTATCCTTAATCTGAAAGAAAAGTAGCTACAGTCTAAAGCCAAAACCCTGCCCACGTCATCGTAAAAAGCATGATGGTCCCGTAATAGAGCTCGATTAAAAATAATAATACCTACTCCCGTAAAACGAGATGTAGCGAAAGAGAAATAACAATCTAGGTTGAACTTTCGTTTAAAAGCAAGCACGTCGGATAGCGAGAAGAAATTTGTTTCCTGGAGGCACAAAACATCACAATTTGCAGCGCGGGCGACACTAATCACTTCAGTCTGCTTTGCCGGACTGCGAAAACCCTGAACGTTCAATGAAATAATATGCAGTGTAGTAGCCATAATAAAAAATAAAGATCAACCTGGACGCATAGTTCTAGATATATCCTGGAAAATGTCCAGGGGACACTTGCTTAACCAAATTACAACGCACTGTTCGACCCCCCCCCCCCCCCCAGAAGAGGGTCGAAGTTTTTTGGACCGTTGGGATTTACCACGGCCATCACTGCGCTCATCGGAGCAAGAGCTGGAAGTGTGCCATCGCTTTGTTTCACGTGGAGCTCCCATTTCGACGTCAAAATCGGCAAGGCTAGACAGTGCGATGCTACTATCTAGTCCCAGGCTGAAGCCGTCTTCCGAAGACGTGTCCTGAGGAGGTAGGGACTGAGCCGCCGGCAAGCTTGGATCCACATTCTTGATGCTGGCAGCACTGTCCACGTCTAGGCAGGCTGGTGTATACAGGCACCCTTTGTGTGGGCGATTTTTTACGTGTAAGACGCGATGTCGAAATGGTCGGAGCGGCCGTAACAGAAGAGTCTGTGGTATTTTCGCCACTGTTTTCCAAAATAACAGGGCTCGTAGGGTCAACTTCAACAGCAGCAGCCTGAGAACTGGGGTCATTTGCGCACTGAACATCAAGTGGCGTCAGACAAGAGACGCCGATGCCGTTTTCAGGGCAGTGCGTTGCGTCTTTCGAAGCGCACGGTTCCTGCACCAGCAGGGAGGCCGACGCGCCAAGCGTCGCATCGACAATCACGCTTTTGTTGTGCGCTTCGTTTGAAGGATCTTGTAGGGGTGAGGCCAGCACAGCGTCGGTGACCTCCTCTGCGTCCCCCGAGTCGGTAGTTGGTTCCGTTGCCGGTGTCAGTGGTGGAAAGGCACCAGCGGCCGCGTCTGAGTAAGAGCGGCAGACAGGGCAAACCACAGTTGGGTGGCCGTCCCCGCAGCGTCGACACGGGCGGTCACATCCTTCACTAACGTGACCGTGCACACCGCAGCGACCACAATACGGTGTTGTGCACTGCTCTCGTAGATGGTCCCCTGAGCCGCATCTTCGACATACACGGTGGAGACCACGGTAGTCAAACGTATACGGTGACCGGAGATGCGCATGTAGTTCGGCACAGGATTAGCGGCGTTCATCTCCATTCGAACATACCGCGTTCCAGTGAGTACGCCGCGTCGCCCGCTCATCAAACCACTGGTGACAGTGAGCACCTTGCCATATGGGGATAACGCTTGGACTAGAGCTTCGTTTGAGAAGAACGATGGCAGGAACAGGCAGGTGACGTTGGTCACTTGTGGGCCAACGGGAACGACTTGAACACGCTCGCCGCCAATCACAAGGCAGCCAGCATTGACGATTAAAGACATGGAGGCCGTGCTCTTCACGGTGACTTGGAAGTTTCGAGCTCCCTGATGCTGCACGCAGTATACCTCTGAGAGGCCGACTATTGAGGCCGTCGCATCAACGATGGTCTCAACACTAGTCCCCGTAGGGACAACAACGTCGAAGACAAGCGCCTTCGAAGGCGTCCAAGACGCGACGGGCACCTTGACTCGTACTGACGGACGCCCCTGACGTAGAACGATCAGGGACGTCCTTAGCACTTGAAAACCGGGCGAAGCTCCTTGTAGCGGCACCCGTTCGTCCCTCTGACAGTTCTGTGTGTTTGTGTGTTTAGAAAAAGTGGATAAAAATTTCAAGTACTTTGTACTAGACTATGGAAGAGCCTAAAGCCGTCGCGTGAGCCTCACTGAAGTGTGTTTAGAAAAAGTTGTTAGCGATTTTGAGTACTCGGTACTCTACTATAGGAGAGCTTAAAACCGTCCCTCGGGCCTACTATTCCATTACCCGACTTATTACATGCCTGACGGCAATCGCTTATGTTGTGTTAAGAAAAAAATGTTTAACGATTTTGAATACTTCGTACTCAACTATGGGAGAGCATTGAGCCGTCCCGCTGTCCGTACATCGGCTTATGTTGAGGAGGGTTAGAAAAAATGTTTAACGATTTCGAGTACCCTATGTTGTATATTTAGAAAAAGTTGTTAACGATTTAAAGTACGATGTACTCTACTATGGGAGAGCTGAAAGCCGTCCCTAACAGAACCTAATGTTGTGTTGTGTGTTTGATTAGAAAAAATTTATTGCCACAAACGTCAATAACACTCAACAGAACATTTCCGTCTTAGACATACTCTAACGATGATGACAAGACAGACGTCATTTACATGAACATGGATATGAGATGACGTTGAAAAAACATGTACATTCGATGGTTCACACAAACACAACCACAAAATACTTCAAAGTAAACAAGAGACAAATAAAACATAAATATGTACATTTTGCATATTTACATGTTGGCATGCCATTTCTGTCGGCACATCGACAGATCAGCCTACCAATACCAGGCCGGCCGAAAGACAAGTTTCACTCGTCCGTCATAAACCGACACAAAAGGGCAAGACCAGTGCCGAAGAAATTCCTCTTCACCGAGGAAGAAGAGCTCCTCCGACAAAACAGACAGCAGCTCCGAGTACAATCGTTCTAGGATCGGGTAGAGCGCGCGGCGGCGGCGGCCCGCTGCAACCGCCTCGCAGCGGTTGCGCCAGAGGCAGAAAGCGCCGGCAACAATGAGAAGACAAGCGAAGCGGCCTCGCGAACAACGCCCAGAAGAAACGAAGCGATTTACTCTGAGGCAGTGAAATCCAGCATGTACGGCTCTCCAAAAAACGCGAGCAATGATACAATGCCTCAGAAAATGCTGATTTGTTTCCCGAAGGGAGCAGTTCGGACAAGTTGCTGACTGGACTATTCTCCACCTTTCGAGGCGGTCGAGAGTGGGAAGTACACCCCATCCCAGGCGCCACATGAAGTCCCGAAGGTGTCCAGGCAGAAAAGAAGCCGTTAAGGAGCTCCAAGACACCCGTCTAGAGCGAGCACGGCGGGCTGGCGGGACCAACGGAAGCAACAAAGCAGCAGTTGTCTCAACTATGTGGTTGTTGAAAACATCTATGCCAGGACAGCTCGACTTGACATGGCGAAAAAAAATGCAACAGTTGTTGCATAAAACGCAGGAAGTGTTATTGACTGCGGCCCCCTGTTATGTTGCACATTAGGCATCAAATGCCGAAGGTGAGTACCAAGAAAGTAATATGCAAGCGTTCGTGAGGGAGATTCCTCCCCTTGCACTAGGCCTAGGCGCAAAAGGAAGCGCAGTGCCAGCAGCCGACAGCGTATGGACACTGAAGGGAAAGCAAAGCCTCCCTGAGAACGCTGCTGTCCCAGTGCCACGCGAGAGACCAGCTCAGTGCCGCCTGACCAAAAAAAGGAACACAAAGCAGACTGCAGTGATCGCACGATACGTAAAGATGGTTGCACGACGTGAGAAAGGTACCAAATGCGACCGCAAAATACAGTCTGCGCAAGGTACCTCCGCTCAAGAAGCGGGAAGTCGAAATCCCGGGCATCCTGAATTTTCAGTCTTACTTCCTCGAGAGCGTTTAACCAAACAGATTCGCAAATGCCGTAGTGGTTGTATAAAATACTTAAAATACGAAGGAACGCGGCCGGCTGAATGGGAAAACCGGCGCTAAGCCTGGAGTTTAGAGATCCAATGAAGAAATACCGGAATTTGGAGATCTTCAACGCTGTACCTGAAATGTCGCCATACTAGGAAAAAACACGCAGGCTGCGTGAAAGGCTATCTTCATCTGAAAGGTACAAGGTTATATCATCAGCGAAAGCTGTGACTTTCACGACACCATTACCAGGAAGCGCAAGACACCGGACACGTGAATCTGCGTCAAGAGCACGCAACTATGGCTCAAGGCTGATGACAAATAGCACAGGAGACAATGGACATCCCTGACGGACCCCACGTGTTATGGAAAAAGCGGTACTTTCCCAGCCATCCAGAACTAGTGTGCTTTTCAGACCAGTGTACGTCTTTTTAATCATTTCCACAAACGATTGAGAAAAGCCGAAGGCTGTGAGCACATTAAGGATATACGCGTGCTCTAGTCGGTCAAACGCTTTTTCCTGGTCCAAAGACACAAGGATACCACGCGCAGATCGTGACAGAGTATAGGTTATGATATCCCGTGTGGTATATGACAAGCTGTGTATTTCTCGTCCAAGCGTCGGTGAAGTCTGGTGATGACCTACCAGGGTGTTCAACAGACCCCTCAAACGTTGAACGGCTACAGACGTGAATATCTTATAGTCAACGTTGAGGAGCGTGATAGGTCTCCAATCTTCAGGATTAACAGAGGAAGCATCACCCTTTGGAATAGGCACAATGCGTCCATCTCGAAAACTTGATGGAAAGATACCGTCCTCGTAGCATCGCCGGATTACCGCGGTAAAGGTAGCACCAATCTCCTCCCAAAATGTCAAGTAAAACTCAACAGGAAAACCGTCTGGCATTGGGGCCGTTCCATGTTTCATAGATTTCAGTGCCACCTTTACCTCTTCAGCTGACGGAGAGATGTGCAGGCTATCCTCAGCTTTTTGAGGAATACGGGGCAAAATTCTAAGCATTGGCGGTGTTTCATCACAGTTAGTCCGCATGGCCGAACACGACATTGCTTCAAAATTCGCCAAGAAAACAGATCGATCACGCGTAGGAAGCCGCTGCGCAGGTGGTATTTGTGCTGTCATAGAGACAGATGGCTCTGATTGGCCAAAAAACGAATGTCTCGCGTAGCGCAGCACCTCGGGATGTGCACATGGGCTGTGTCTACAGCGCCATGCTGCTGCCGCCCGGGAAGAAGCAGCAGTCAAGCGTTGAAAGCGTTCACGCAGTTCACGCTGCCACGCTCGCATCAGAGGAGAAGGCGTCTCGGCGCGCAAAGCAATGCGTAACTTCATCGCAGTATCAGCAAGCTCTTCAGAAACGCGTCGACGAAGCGAACGCCCCTCTACTGCGCAGGGCAGGCGCCACTGTGTTTTAAGCGCATCCCAATCTTCAGGACCAGACGCCGTGAGCGACACACGTATTGCGCGTGACAAATCCGATCTTGAGCGCGCGTCCTGCAGGACGCGAACATCGAGACGCCATGGCTTTTCCGAAAAAGAAAATGGAACTTCGAGCTTCAAGACAATAGGCCGATGATCAGATACGTACACAGGAGAAGGTGGGAAGGACGGAACGCATAAATCGGAGATAAACGCCTCTAACGCTCGTGGCATATAAGCCTGGTCGAGCCTGCTGGAGGATCGTCCACGTCGCCATGTCCAAACAAAGGTATTTCCGTGCACTACATTGTGCGCGTCTAGTAATGAAAAGTGGTGGACAAGGTGACGCAGCTCGTTTGAATTCCAAGCAGACCGGCCCCAGCCAAGACCTTGTACATCGGTTCGCGTATTTAGAACGCAGTTGAAGTCGCCAATCAGAATGGCATCACGACCGTCAAGAAAAAACACATTCAGGTCTCTAGAAAAGTCATTAGACTGTCCAGCTTGCGCTGGCCCATACACACACAGTATCCTTAATCTGAAAGAAAAGTAGCTACAGTCTAAAGCCAAAACCCTGCCCACGCCATCGTAAAAAGCATGATGATCCCTTAATAGAGCTCGGTTAAAAATAATAATACCTACTCCCGTAAAACAAGATGTAGCAAAAGAGAAATAACAATCTAGGTTGAACCTTCGTTTAAAAGCAAGCACGTCGGATAGCGAGAAAAAATTTGTTTCCTGGAGGCACAAAACATCACAATTTGCAGCGCGGGCGACACTAATCACTTCAGCCTGCTTTGCCGGACTGCGAAAACCCTGAACGTTCAATGAAATAATATGCAGTGTAGTAGCCATAATAAAAAGTAAAGACTAACCTGGACGCATAGTTCTAGACGGTGTCCTGGAAAGTGTCCAGGGGACACTTGCTCGACCAAATTACAACGCACTGTTCGACCCTCCAGAAGAGGGTCGAGGTTTTTTGGACCGTTGGGATTTACCACGGCCATCACTGCGTTCATCGGAGCAAGAGCTGGAAGTGTGCCCTCGCTTTGTTTCACGTGGAGCTCCCATTTCAACGTCAAAATCGGCAAGGCTAGACAGTCCGATGCTACTATCCAGTCCCAGGCTGAAGCCGTCTTCTGAAGACGTGTCCTGAGGAGGTAGGGACTGAGCCGCCGGCAAGCTTGGATCCACATTCTTGATGCTGGCAGCACTGTCCGCGTCTCGGCAGTCCGGTGTAGGCACCCTTTGTGAGGGCGATTTTTTACGTGTACGATGCTTTGAGGTTGAAATGGTCGGAGCGGCCGCAACAGAAGAGGCTGTGGTGTTTTCGCCACTGTTTTCCAAAATAACAGGGGTCGTAGGGTCAACTCCAACAGCAGCAGCCTGATAACTGGGGTCATTTGTGCACTGAACATCAAGTGGCGTCAAAGAAGAGACGCCGACGCCGTTTTCAGGGCAGTGCGTTGCGTCTTTCGAAGCGCACGGTTCCTGCACCAGCGGGGAGGCCGACGCGCCAAGCGTCGCATCGACAATCGCGCTTTCGTTGTGCGCTTCGTTTGAAGGAACTTGTAGGGGTGAGGCCAGCACAGCGTCGGTGACCTCCTCTGCGTCCCCCGAGTCGAAAGTTGGTTCCGTTGCCGGTGTCAGTGGTGGAAAGGCACCAGCGGCAGCGTCTGAGTAAGAGCGGCGGACAGGGCAAACCACAGTTGGGTGGCCGTCCCCGCAGCGTCGACATGGGCGGTCACATCCTTCACTAACGTGACCGTGCACACCACAGCGACCACAATACGGTGTTGTGCACTGGGCTCGTAGATGGTCCCCTGAGCCGCATCTTCGACATACACGCTGGAGACCACGGTAGTCAAACGTAGCACGGTGACCGGAGATGCGCAGGTAGTTCGGCACAGGATTAGCGGCGTTCATCTCCATTCGAACATACCGCGTTCCAGTGAGTACGCCGCGTCGCCCGCTCATCAAACCACTGGTGACAGTGAGCACCTTGCCATATGGGGATAACGCTTGGACGAGAGCTTCGTTTGAGACGAACGATGGCAGGAACAGGCAGGCGACGTTGGTCACTTGTGGGCCAACGGGAACGACTTGAACACGCTCGCCGCCAATCACAAGGCAGCCAGCATTGACGATTAAAGACATGGAGGCCGTGCTCTTCACGGTGACTTGGAAGTTTCGAGCTCCCTGATGCTGCACGCAGTATACCTCTGAGAGGCCGACTATTGAGGCCGTCGCATCAACGATGGTCTCAACACTAGTCTCCGTAGGGACAGCAACGTCGAAGACAAGCGCCTTCGAAGGCGTCCAAGACGCGACGGGCACCATGACTCGTACTGACGGACGCCCCTGACGTAGAACGATCAGGGACGTCCTTAGCACTTGAAAACCGGGCGAAGCTCCTTGTAGCGGCACCCGTTCGTCCCTCTGACAGTTCTGTGTGTTTGTGTGTTTAGAAAAAGTGGATAAAAATTTCGAGTACTTTGTACTAGACTATGGAAGAGCCTAAAGCCGTCCCGTGAGCCTCACTGAAGTGTGTTTAGAAAAAGTTGTTAGCGATTTTGAGTACTCGGTACTCTACTATAGGAGAGCTTAAAACCGTCCCTCGGGCCTACTATTCCATTACCCGACTTATTACATGCCGGACGGTAATCGCTTATGTTGTGTTAAGAAAAAAATGTTTAACGATTTTGAATACTTCGTACTCAACTATGGGAGAGCATTGAGCCGTCCCGCTGTCCGTACATCGGCTTATGTTGAGGAGGGTTAGAAAAAATGTTTAACGATTTCGAGTACCCTATGTTGTATATTTAGAAAAAGTTGTTAACGATTTAAAGTACGATGTACTCTACTATGGGAGAGCTGAAAGCCGTCCCTAACAGAACCTAATGTTGTGTTGTGTGTTTAGAGAAAACTACCAAGTAATTGTGAAAAGTTAGCCAGCAATCTCCCCGCTATCCATTCACACTATTATGTGTGACCTTTCACTCCTCGCAGACAACCGTAAAAAACGCTCTTCTCTTAGTTCAATATGTATAACTCACTAGCCAAGAAGCTCACGCTGGTAGACTTTATTTGAGCTTTAAATTGTATTCTTTATTCATTTATTGCGTTTAACAATCAGGGACGGATCCAGCCACTCATTTTAGGTCAGCTAAAGTAACACTGGAGACGGGGACGTGGTCATAGCTTTTTTAGGGGCGAAGCTCCTTAACGCGTGGATATGTACATTCTCCGTCGTTGTATGTAGCCACCGGGATGCGAGATGGCAGTACTTGGAGTGTTCTATAGATGTACGCACGAACGGACGAACAGATGGACGTACTCGCGGATGGATGGACGCATAGACAGACGCATGGATGGACGCATGGATGGTCGCGCGGACGGACGGAAGCAAGAATGAACAGACGGACGGAAGCACGGACGGGCTGACGGACGCTCCGCTCCACTCATCATCATTCACTCCATGGATATGCTGTCATTTTTGTTTTTACTAAGAGAAAAACCCCTTCGTAGCTAAATAGTGTTAAAGTGTGCTCACAGCGGTTTCACTCATTCGTCCTAATTGGCGATAGGAGGTGAACTACGAGCACTGAATTGAGGGGTAGAGGCGCTGACAGAGGTTTGGCCCCTCCCCTCCCCCCCCCCTTCGGGATCCGCCAATGCCACCAATGGGGACCCCTGCGTACGCCTATTCTAGTGTTACACATAGAGGCGCTTGACACACGCAGGAACACGACCGCTAACAAAATAACGAGACGCTATACTTCAGAGACCATGAGCACATAATGGACAATTACAGTTCGTCGGACTCAGTGGTATAGCGGGCCTAGCGCAATGGCGGGCTTAGCGGTAAATAAATGCGCATGCGCAGTACGTGATACGGCCAGTACATCGCACGCAGAACATGGCAACCGTTTTGGACGACCTATTCGAAGTCAATTTAGCGTTGGCAGGAACGGATCCACTTTTTTCGTAGCAAACGACTGTGTAAAACGGCTTCGCTTGTCTTGAGGGATGTTCCGTGACAGGGTATTACTGACTTAGCCTAGTTGCTGAGATGACTTCTCATTTCAAGCATTGCTAGGCCTAACTGCAAGATCGGTGTTAACCAATCTACAATTTTTTGTTCGCTTTTCGTGCCTGGTTGATATTTAGTTACTTTTATTGTTACTAAAAAGACCACTAACATTGGTGCGCGCGTGAATACAAGCAATCATTCTCAGCTTTTTTTTTTTTCAGGGGGAGAAGCTTCTTATGGCATCACCCGTTCGTCCCGTTATCGTTTTTAACCCCCGGTGGCACATACCCATTTGTAACCACCGGTGAGCGAAGTTCCTTAAGGCATGGGTCATGCGTCCCCGATGTCTGTAGTAGATAGCCACCTCTCGTTTAGTTCTTGTAATGTCCGCTAGATGGCAGTACTTGTCTATAAAAAATATATGACGAAAGCATGCAAGATGGTGCTATTTGGAGTGTTCACTAGATACGGACGGACGTAGAGACAGACACGCGGACATACGCAGGGACGGACGGATGGATGTACTAACGTATGGATGGACGCTTCACCCCACTCATCATCATTCAGTTCGTGGGAATGGTGTAATTTTTTTCTTTTCACTTATTTCGTATAGTCACCCTGGGCTACGTGTCACAACAGTCCTAGCTTAAGTAAGCTTGGGCACGTAAACACTATCGCGCTATATTCAAACGCGCTGTCCGCAACAAAGTTAGCGCAGCGGTAACTATTCCCTTAACCCCCGCTGTTACTCTAACGCTCACAAGCGTGCTCAGGGTTACCATTCAGGGGGGCGGGGCGTGGGGAAAGGAGGTTGGTCGCAGCGTCCCGCCTTCGCCTCATGTCCATGTATGGGGCTGACTTAGCGCCCCCCTCTCACCCCTCTCTCTATATTGTCAATGCTTAGGGCTCGCTTTGCGACCCCCATCTCACCTCTTCTGTCATTTCTCGAGAGAAGAGAAAGCAATATTTAGCTGATTTTGATCATTTATTGTGAATTATGGGCCGCGTGCTGCACTATAATATTTGGCTCACGTGTTCGCGGGAGCATCTACTACCGATCGGCACCGTTTCGAACCATGCTCAGAGCATGTTGCAGGGCCCATGAAGAAAAAAGAAAAACATTGTCGTGCTCACTTTCTGCATTTTCCATTGTATGTGGTTTGCCAGCAGGTCCTTTCCCTTGTTTTTCGTTAAACATAACCTGAGAGGAAAAACAAAATAAAAAGAAATGTGCAGCACACTGGTATAAGAATTATCGTATGACATTTATGCACTATTATATTCATTTATTTTAAATGCGAAGCATTTCTTAGCGAACTTCGGCGACATTGAGCGTATCTATCTATCTATCTATCTATCTATCTATCCGCTTAAGACTTTTAGCTCTCCCGGCCATTTCCATAATAGTATCAACACCAAGCTTGGTATGCCATAACATGACTGTATGAGGAGCATGAGTGACTAGTCATAATATGAAAATCATGACATGAATCCCATAAATGTCATTATTTGCATATCATGGTCTTGCAGCTGTTGCGGCGGTTTCGTTCACATGACATGTTGCTAAATTGGTATGATATGACAAGACTGCATGGCGAACACAAGCGCCAGACCCTACCATAAAGATCATGACATGCGTGTCATGTCACAACATGATTACATGCCAAACTCATGATGCGCTCGCGGCTGTTTCGCTAGCTTCGCATATACCATACTTGGTATTACGGGACGCGAATGGATGACGAAGATATGTGACTGGTGAAATCATGATAATCATGAGATGCATGTCATGTAACAACATGACTACATGCCAAGCTCATGAAGCACTCGTGGCCATTTCGACAGCTTCACCTATACCGAATTTGGTATTACGGAACGTCAATGGATGATGAAGGTATGATAGTGGTGCGAACTTGATAAACAAGAGATGCGTGTCGTATAAAAACGCAACTACATGCTACGCTCATGATGCTCTAGCGGCCGTTTCACTAGTTTCACGTGTACCGAATTTGGTATTACGTGACGCGAACGGATGACATAGGTAAATGACACGTCCAAACGTGATAATCAAGACATGCGTGTCATGTAACAACATGACTACATGCCACACTCATTATGCGCTCGCGGCCGTTTCGCTAGCTTCACGTATGATAAATTTGGCATTACGTCACGTGAATGAATGACGAAGCTATGTGACTGGTAAACATGATAATCATGAGATGCGTGTCATGTACGAACATGACTACATGCCACACTCAAGGCGCCGACACACTTCGACGTGACCCGGCGCACGTGCGCGCGGCGTTCATCTCGTCGAGTCACGCCGGTGATGCCACGCCAAGCGCCGATATGTAGGGGCGCGCCGCGTTTCGTTGCTTTGACGAATGCGCGTTTGAGCGCGCCCGGCGTCCCTTCGTCACGAGGGCAGACGCGGTGTTGTCTGGGTAACGTCATTGGTACGAAATTCAGCATGTCGCATTTCGCGCCGGTTGGCGCCGGGGCCGCACCGACGGACGCTGGTCGTGCCAGTCGCGCCTGGCGTCAGACTATATAGAGTGCTGCGCGTTGTGCTATCTTTTAGGGTCGCTGCGGCCAGCGTGGATGCGCGTTAACGTTTACGTAGGAGTGTATTGGGCCGTTCAGAAAGCGCTCGTCACCGTTTCGCTAGCTTCACATATGCCTAATTTGGCAGTACGGGACGTGAATGCACGACGAAAGTAAATGACACCTCCAACCATGATAATCATGACATGAATGCCATCTACGGTATAATTTACCTCCGCCTCGTAACGCTGTGCCGATTTTAAAGCGACATTTCAACGTTCCTCATTCGCGCTTCGCATATCATTGATTCCCACTGTACGTGGGATCAGCCAATTTTTTTAATACCTTGTAGGACCAAAGAAACGAGTTTTACAATGAAATCACAAATAAACTTGCAAGGAACTAGGTTACATTTGAAATGAATAAAATGACCAAGAAAATACATGACAATTAATGGTACAGTTTGTAAGAATTGAGCAGCACATTGTGCAACAGCAAATCGCACGTGGGCGACACACGCATATATATATATATATATATATATATATATATATATATATATATATATATATATATATATATATATATATAGTCCAGTAGATCCTCCGTGAGCGGTAACAACGTGGTTTATTTCGACGTTTCGGCCTAGAGTCTGGTCTGGCCTTCACCTGATGAAGGCCAGACTCTAGGCCGAAACGTTTGAAGGCCAGACTAGGCCGAAACGTCGAAATAAACCACGTTGTGACCGCTCACGGAGGATCTACTGGACTATATGCAACGCTACGGCCACTCAACCACCATGCCTGCCTATATATATATATATATATATATATATATATATATATATATATATATATATATATATATATATATATATATATGAGGTAGATCTTCCGTGAGCAGTCACAACGTGGTTTATTTCGACATTTCAGCCACAGCCTGGCCTTCATCCGGACTTGTGACTGCAAACGGAAGATCTACTTGACTACTCGCAATGCTACGGCCACTCCACTACCATGCCTGCCTATATATATATATATATATATATATATATATATATATATATATATATATATATATATATATGAGGTAGATCTTCCGTGAGCAGTCACAACGTGGTTTATTTCGACATTTCAGCCACAGCCTGGCCTTCATCCGGACTTGTGACTGCTAACGGAAGATCTACTTGACTACTCGCAATGCTACGGCCACTCCACTACCATGCCTGCCTATATATATATATATATATATATATATATATATATATATATATATATATATATATATATATATATATATATATGAGGTAGATCTTCCGTGAGCAGTCACAACGTGGTTTATTTCGACATTTCAGCCACAGCCTGGCCTTCATCCGGACTTGTGACTGCTAACGGAAGATCTACTTGACTACTCGCAATGCTACGGCCACTCCACTACCATGCCTGCCTATATATATATATATATATATATATATATATATATATATATACGACGGTGCTTTGTAACGATGGTCACTGAAGGCCCGACCGGCCGCAATGTTAGTAAATTGCGAGTTGTCATGCGTAAATATTTATTTCACTCAGTTCACTCCCCACAGTTGCCTCACTTATACGGGAGGGACGAAAAAAACAGGAAATTAGACTTTGGCTGCACGGTGGGCTTGTTGGTTATCCTTCAATAGTAGGCCACACGTAGGCATACGTTGGCAAAACTTGCGGAGCTCACTCAGACTCACTCATGAAGTGAATGTCGAGCTTTATACTCACTCGGACTCACGAAAATTTCCTTCAACCGGACTCACTCGGACTCCAGCTCACCAAAAGATTACTCACCCGGACTCACTAACAGTCCAACTCGGCTCGATCTGAGTCTGAGTGATAGTCACTCAGACCCGTATTCACAAAGCAACCTCGGCCTTACCTCACGTTTTCCTCAACTTCCTGTGCTCTCTACATGCGTTATAAAGGCCCAAAAAATGGTAACAGGGTGAAAGATAGGGGCAATACTAGTTCATGCATGCTGGTCCGATTTGTTTATCATGCGCAATAAAGGTTTAAACCCGATAAGAAAATACTCGAGTAAAGTATGAGGTTGGTTTGTAAATATGGGCATCGGGCTCGTGAGTCTGAGTGGCTATCATGAGTCTCATGAGTCTGAGCGAGTCGACTCAAGAGTACATTAGCCTATATTTAGCTTCTTTAACGCCCCGCCGCGGTGGTCTAGTGGCTAAGGTACTCGGCTACTGACCCGCAAGTCGCGGGTTCGAATCCCGGCTGCGGCGGCTGCGCTTCCGGTGGAGGCGGAAATATTGTAGGCCCGTGTGCTCAGATTTGGGTGCACGTTAAAGAACCCCATGTGGTCGAAATTTCAGGGGCCCTCCACTACGGCGTCTCTCATAATCATATGGTGGTTTTGGGACGTTAAACCCCACATTTCAATCAATCAATCAATTAGCTTTTTTAACACTGGTGTCAATGGTCTTTAACACCAGTAGCTCACGTAATCAGTGCTTTTCTTGGCGCCGTTCAGCGGAGAATCTTCGAAAACAATTTCTGAGTGTTTGCAATCCAGTAAGGTCAGTTTTCTCGGTAAAGTTGATAGCATAAAATGTATTTATTAAGAACTTGTTCGATATAGTAAGTGGGGAAAAAATCGAGGCACCCCCTACGTCCTACGTAGTTTGCAGCTCAGATCAATAAATATTGAAATGGTGTATGAACGATACTGTTTTGGAATACCTGCGAGTAGACGGGAGTAGTCATGCTGCAGTAAGACGTCTAGATAGCACTTTAGGTAGACAAAGGAAGTGGAACTCTCTGAGATTCACTCAAGAATTATACATCGCGCTTTGGAGCTCATTCGGATTCGCACTCACCAAGTTTTTCCTGAGCCGAACTCACTCAGACTCACACTTACCAAATATATAGCACAACCCGACTCATTCGTACTCACTCACGAAAATATTCCTCACCCGGGCACACACAGACTCAGACTCACGGCTCAATCTGAGTCTGAGTGAGTTCGATGAAGCCGACTCCTGAGTGAATTCGCCGACCTATGCACGCGTACCTGGGTATGTTAAACGTACTGTTGAAGCTTGCAATAAACTGATACCACAGTCACCCCTCCTCATCATGCTTCCCTCTTTCTCTTTCTTACTATTTTCGCCACACCGACGTCAGGAGTGGCAGGCTTTCCAGACCAACCTCTCCTCCTCCTTCTCATTAAACAACTCCTCCTTCTTCTTAGAATAGACTGCATTGTTAGAAGTTGGCGCTGCGTGTGTGTCGTATGTGTCCTGTCCTGTCTCGTCCTGCAAGCGCTATAGACCAGAACATGCCTATCTCACACCCAGGCACTTAGGCTTCCGGTGCATACTCTCACACCAAGACGTCCGAACTGCCAAAGCGTGTATCTGTGGCAACAAATTAACACGGCAAGCGGTGTCCCTGGGACTTTCGAATACGAGAAAGCACCTATTCACACAACTACCGCCTATACGAGATGTAGTATGGGTAACAGTGCGGCGTCTTTGGATGCAGAAACAACCAGCGCAAGAGTACGGCATTCGTAGGTCGGCGAACTCACTCATCAGTCGATTCACCCACACCCACACAGGCTCGAATGAAGCCGTGAGTCTGAGTCTGAGTGAGTCTAGGTAAGTAGTATTCTGGTGAGGTCTAGTCCAAGTGAGTCAGGTTGGATAAAATGTTTGTGAGTGGAAGCCTCGGGGAGCTCGGCTCAGGGAAGTTTTAGTGAGTCTGAGTCCGAGTGAGTACCAAGCTCAAGATATATTTCTCGAGTCTCTAGAGAGAGTCTGATAGCATCTTCGGGAATTGTGCACCGGAGCAGTCGCGGCACGCAACGAATGCTGGGATTGCACAGCGTCGCTCCGCCGATTTTTTTTTCGGAGCACCTCGGAGCAACAACAAAAAAGTGCCCCGACAGGGTTCGCCCTGGTTACCGAAGAAGGTTGGTGCGCACGGTGCGCAAGCCTTTACTCAGCAGTGTCTGTGAAGATCCAAACACGATCCGGGAATTGTGCCAGTGTGGTGTTTTCCGATTGCACAGATTTCAATCCACAATGAAAAACGCTGAGCTTCGCCACCAGTGGAAGATCGCAACCAGCAGAAAAAACTACACGAGCCTTGTAAAAGTGCACGAGTAGAAGTGTACTTATTGCGTTTATTGAAGCACGACGCCTGGTGTTGCGCTTTACAGCAGCGATTTGCGTGCAGTATGCCTGTAGCAAATCATTGCCGTATACTCTCGCAGGCCGAATACCAATAGTAGGAGATATTAGGACTCACGCGTGGATGCAGGCACCGCACACGTTTAGTACAATTGAAACGGCCTACTACCGCGATGCAAAAAGACGTGCACGGCGATGAAAGCATGCTTAGACATAGTCGAACGGTGGCATGCCTTGACTGTCGCTAGGCGAATCTGTGCACGTGTGTTCCGAGTACTCGGCATATGAGTGAGTGAATGATCAAACTTTATTTAACCAGCAGATTGAGGCATGGACCTAAGCCGCGCCATGGGTGGTGGAGAGACCCTGTCTCTCAGCCGCCTCCCGTGCTCGCTGGATGGCCCATATTTGATCTGTCCGATCTCGATCAGCGCGGCTCTCCACCGCGCCCCACGCTGTTCTGGGGAGACTGCATTGGCGTCCTGTATCTGTGTGCATTTCCATAACATATTGTCACGATAAGTCACAAGTACTGGGGGGATTTATTAAACCACCAGGTAGCTAGCACTAGGACGATGCGTCAGTCGTGGCTGGCTCTCGAGCAAAAGAAGAACGCGATCTTCTTTTTTCCTCCAGATTTTGAGCCGCTCTTGCTGTCAACCCACTACGTGCTGGCGGCATTATCCCCCCTTCCGAAAAGAAAAAAAACAAGTACCAAAAAGAGGCAAGGAAAGTACATAGCAGCACCGCGATGCTACTACATAGGCACGTGAAAAAAAAAAGGAAATTCGGATGAAGTGAAAGTAAAAATTGAAGAGCGTGCCAACATAGGAAACGTCAATGAACGAGAAAGTAAGTTCACAAAATAAACAAAAAACACAAAGAACGCTGTACGGTGAAGGAAAAGTTACGAACAACGCGCAATAAATGGCTTCATGCGCAACACATGAACGATGTCCGGCCTCAGCCGTGTCCTGCTCCGTGCATGGGGTGTTGAGTCCGGAACCACTTCGTAGTTCACGTCACTGACGCGGCGTAACACTTTATATGGGCCAAAGTACCGGCTCAGCAACTTTTCACTAAGGCCACGGCGGCGGACGGGCGTCCACACCCAAACTTGATCTCCGGGGCTGTAAAACACTTCTCTGTGGCGGGTATTATAGCGTCGTGTGTCTGCCTGCTGTTTCTGGCCGATGTGCAGTCGCGCGAGCTGCCGGGCTTCCTCGGCACGCTCTGCGAATTCTTCGGCGTCTGTTGCCAACTCGTCTTCGTCCTGACACAGTAGCATTGAGTCTAGCATGGTCTGCACTTCGCGGCCGTAGAGAAGCCGAAATGGCGTGAATCGCGTGGTCTCTTGCACGGCGGTATTATACGCGAAGGTCACGTAAGGCAAGATCCGGTCCCATGTTTTGTGCTGTACGTCGATGTACATTGAGATCATGTCTGCGAGGGTCTTATTCAGTCGTTCAGTAAGTCCGTTGGTTTGCGGGTGGTACGCCGTTGTCCTTCGGTGTCTGGTGTTGCTCAGTTTGAAAACTTCGTCCGTAAGCTGCGCCGTGAATGCCGTCCCTCTGTCCGTTATTACACTGGAAGGAGCACCGTGTCGTAACACGATGTGGCGCATGAAAAATTGTGCTACCTCAGCAGCCGTGGCTCGTGGGATCGCCTGGGTTTCAGCGTAGCGTGTCAAATAGTCGGTCGCGACGATCACCCATTTGTTGCTATCCGCAGACATAAGAAATGGCCCGAGAATGTCCATGCCGACTTGGTCGAACGGCGTGCAGGGTGCTTCAATGGGCTGAAGCAAACCAGCTGGCTTAACAGATGGTTGCTTTCGGCGCTGACATTCCCGACAGCTCTTTACGTACTTCTTTACGCTTGCTGAAAGTCCTGGCCAATAGTACCTCTCGCTCACTCTGGCAAGTGTCCTTGAGTAGCCCAGATGACCGGATGTGGGTTCGTCATGGCAAGCGAAGAGGACGTCGTCTCGCATGTCTCGAGGAACCACCAGGAGGTAAGCACGATTCTTCGAACGAGCGTTCTTCTTGTACAGCACACCGTCTCGTAGGCAGAACGACGTCAACGAGCGGGATAAATGACGTGGTATAATTGCGCCCTGGCCCTCTAAATGATCAATGATTGGACAAATCTCTGCATCATCTCGCTGTCGTTTGCTCAAGTCTGATGCACTAACAGCGCCCAGAAAGCCTTCGTCTTCCTCTGCTTCCTGACTGACGACATGAAGAGGTGCGCGTGACAGTGTGTCAGCGTCTTCATGCTTACGGCCGGACTTATGGACGATGGTGACATCAAATTCCTGCAGCCGCAAACTCCACCGTACTAGCCGACCTGAAGGGTCACGCAGGCTTGCCAACCAACAGAGCGCGTGATGGTCCGTCACTATCTTGAAGGGACGACCATAAAGGTACGGGCGGAACTTGGTGATTGCCCACACGACTGCTAGGCACTCTTTCTCCGTAGTGGAATAATTCGCCTCGGCACGGGATAGAGAGCGGCTGGCGTAGGCTATCACTCTTTCGATGTCCTCTTGACGCTGAACGAGCACTGCACCGAGCCCAATGTTACTAGCGTCGGTATGGACCTCCGTGTCAGCATCATCGTCGAAATGAGCGAGAACGGGCGCTCATTTGGTGGAGGTACTGGGATCGATACCCAGCACCTCCACCAGTTGTCACGATAAGTCATAAGTACTGGGGGGATTTATTAAACCACCAGGTAGCTAGCACTAGGACGATAAGTCAGTCGTGGCTGGCTCTCGAGCAAAAGAAGAACGCGATCTTCTTTTTTTCCTCCAGATTTTGAGCCGCTCTTGCTGTCAACCCACTACGTGCTGGCGGCAATGTGCTCTAGAGTGGCCGGTCTCATGCTACATAGCTTACAAGAGTCATCTGGGTATAGTTCGGGGTAGATGCGATTTAGGTGCTTCGGGTTGGGAAATGTTCTAGTTTGAAATCGCCTTCCAATCAACCTCCTGAGATCTGTCTAATGTGGAGCTAGGTGGTGGAAACCTGTGCCTCGACTTTTGGTAGAATTGGATAATGTCGAAGAACCTAAACATTATGTCCCTCTCCCACCACTCTGCTCCTCTCAGTACCTCATGAGAAGCTCCATCGCGAGTGCACGCGGTAAGTGAGACCTCGCGCTACGCGGTGTGCTTCCTCGTTGAGGTTGGGAATGAGGGACGCACACGGGGTGTGGGCTGGGAACCATATAATATACCTTTCTTCGAATTCCTCGTATGATATGAGATTTGCCTTACGGAAGAGTATGTTGGCTGCCTCGGGAGATATTCTTCCTCGTGCATAGTTACGGGTTGCCGACTGTAAGTCGCTGATCACTTACCTACACTTTGGGGAAATTATGGCCTGTGCAATAGCCACCTCTTCCGCAATTTCTGAATTATCCGAGCGTATGGAGCACGCGTTTACGTATTTGCGGTCGGTGTTTATTACTGCCGTACGTAGGATTTGTGACTAGGGTACTCCGCTGCGTCTACGAACAACGCCTTCTTGTCTCTGCCGTAGGCCTTAGGTAGAGTTCTAGCGCGGCTTTCTCTTCTGCCCTGATTAAGTTCGGGATGCATGTTTTTGGGCAGATTGGGTACATGGATCTTTTCCCTGATCACCTTTGGAACCGACACTTTACTTCCTTGTTGCCTATGGTAATTTATCCCCAACTTGTCCAGGATACACCGTCCCGTGCGCGTGCTGGCTAGTCTTTCCAACTGGGCAATCTGTTGCGCTTCTATCAGCTCCTCTAAAGTGTTATGTAAGCCCAGTTGAAACAGTTTTTCGTTGCTGGTGCTATCTGGAAGGCCTAAAGCGTGTTTGTATGCCTTTCGTATGAGTGCATTGATTTTGAGTTTTTCGGCTGTACACCAGTTTAGATATGCCGCTACGTATACAATATGACTTATGGCGAATGAATAAATAATCTTGATGACGTTAGCCTCTTTCATGCCCTGGTGTTTGTTTGTGACTCTCTTGATTAGCCGTATTGCGTCGGTGACTTTGGTTACTAACCTCTTGACGGTTTCACCGTTTGTACCATTAGACTCGATGATGAGTCCAAGGACTCTGATTTGTTGCGCTATAGGAATAGTCCTGCCGCTTTTGTGTGAGTTTGGATCTCTTCGTAAGCACGGTCCCAGTTGTATCCCTTGGGTGGTCTGCCTTTAAGCGTGGGGCGATAGAGGAGGTGTTCGGATTTATCTGGCGAGCGCTCGAGGCCAGTACCTTCAAGATAATCCTCAATAGTGGGGACGGCCTCCTCTGCTCTATCTCTCCGTCACTACCTTCACATGCCCAGATGGTGATATCATCTGCATATATAGAATGATGTATTCCGTATATTGAGTTCAGCCGCGCCGGGAGTCCTATTATTATGAGACTAAACAGCATTGGCGATATGACCGAACCCTGCGGGGTACCAGCACTGCCCATAAGCCTTTCCTAAGATCTCAGTTCTATCATTACGATGGATGCCGTTCTGTCTGTTAGGAAGTCCTTGACATAGTTATATGCTCTCGATCCTAAGCTTAATTGGCAGATCTGATGTAATATTGCCGTATGCGATGCTTTGACGAAGGCTTTTTTAGGGTCTAATCCTAAGATCGCCCGGGTACCTCTTGTTTTGTTGTCTAGAATGTGCTGCTTAATTTGCAGCATGGCATCTTACGTGGAGAGCCGTGTGCGGAACCCCAACATGGAATCTGGGTAGATTTCGTTCTCCTGAAGATATGTGTTGATTCTGTCTAGAAAAGCGTGTTCCATCAGCTTCCCAGCACAAGACGTTAGTGATATGGGGCGTAAATTTGGTAGATCGGAGGGTTTCCCGGGCTTGGGGATGAGGATTACTTTAGCTTTTTTCCACTGTTTTGGTATAGTGCCCTCGGTCCAGAACTCGTTGATATATTGCGTGATGTTCTCTATGGCTTGGTCGTCAAGGTTCCGTAGTGTTCTGTTAGTGATCCTGTCTGGTCCCGGTGCAGATTTGTTGTTTAGCTTCTGTAGCGCAGCCCTGATTTCAACCACAGCAAACTCCTCATCTAAGAGCTCGTTCGGGCCTCCGGAATATGGCCCGTGCTCTATGACAGGCATGGCGGGAATGTACGTGTTGCTAGCCTCAGCGATAAGGTCCTCCTCACTGCCGTTATACCGGTGCACCAGTTTACGCAAGGTTTGATTGTGTGCTGATTTGGTGTTATCTGGGTCTAGCAGGTGTTTGAGCATGCGCCATGTCTGACCAGCATTCTTTTGGCCATCGAGACTGTTACAAACTTGGTCCCATTGCTTTTAGATGCGGAAGCATCTTATACTCGCGCCTTGTAGTGCGCCGTCCGCGCCGTCCGCGCCGTCCGCACCGCTTCTCGAACATTCGACAGCTGACGCGCGCGCATGCGCCGTCGCGCCGTCGCCCACCATCTGTGCCGCGCGCGCTTCTCCTTCGAGAACATTCGACAGCTGACAGCGCATGCGCCGTCGCGCCGTCGCCATCTGTGCCGCGCGCGCGCTTCTCCTTCGAGAACATTCAACAGCTGACAGTGCATGCGCCGTCGCGCTGTATATATACTCAAGGTCGGCGCTCGCTCGCTCAGTTGCCGCTCGTCGGTTGGTTTGTACGGCGCGTCGACGTCCAAGGTCGCGGTGAAATGAATTCCAACGAATCCACAAACACAATGATCGACGTCCCTTCGACCAGCGCCGTCCTTTCGCATACGTGTGTACGTGTTCACTCATTTAACACCCCCTCCTACAACCACGTTAACCAATTTAGCCATCGACCCAAGTAAGTCGCAATTTAACACCCCATTTCACAACCACGTTAACCAATTCAGCCATCGACCCAAGTAAGTCGCACTTTAACACCCCGTTAACCAATTATATGCTCCGCATCCTCTTCAGTGTTCCCCCGAGGGAAGCTGCGGGCAATTTTTTCGCTTAGCTGCTTACAATGTTCTTCGATCTGTTTGGTCAGCTTGGCTATGCGCTTACGCAAGGGCCTGTTGTGCCTCTGTCCCCGCCATCTATTCTGCAATTGATTGCTTGGCCTCCCACATGTGTGCGAGACGGCTATCAATCTGCTCTAGGGGTGGACTTGAAGCGATACTTTGCGTTGCCTCGCTGACGTCGTTATTGACATCTTTGATCCAATCTTCCATATTGCTGATAGGGTCTTGTTTTTTCGCCTTTCTGACTTTCCGAAACTTATCCCAGTCAGTCCATCTAATCTGTCTCTGAATTTTTGCGGCAGCCATGGTTTCTATCCCGATTTCTAATATTCGAAGATCACTCCCCAGATCATCGAATGTGTTTTTTCATTTAGCGGTCCCCGCGTTACGAACTAACGTTAAGTCTGGAGTGGTGTCTCTTGCAAGCCCAGTTCCCATACGCGTAGGGGAGTCGGGGTCAGTGATGAGAGTTAAGCTGGTTTCTTGATTATCCTGCCATTGCGTTTTTCCTTTGGCTCCTGTGTATCCGTATCCCCAAGCACTCTGTGGAGCGTTAAAGTCTCCACCTATGACGAGTGGATTGGGTCCCGCTATATCTACGGCCTTCTTAAACAGAAGAAGGAAGCGTTGTTGTATGCGTGTGGGATTGCTGTACAAATTCAGAATAAATATGCTCGGAGATTTTTTTTCCTGTAGGGGCAAGTTGTATGAGTATATGCTCAATTTCTGTGATGCGGGTGTCGTGGCAGATTGCTACAAGTCTCTTCCTTACTAGAGTGGTTAGTGTTCTAATATCCTCTGTTGGGGGGCCGATCGCCTGATATCCCGGTAGCTTAGCTAAACCATGGGTTTCCTGCAAAATTAGAACATCCGGTTTGGTACTGTCTCGAAGGTGTTGTTGCAGGACTGCTCTCTTCTCCTCGTAGCTCCTGCAATTCCACTGCCAAATAATTAAGTCCCTTTTTCTGGGCTTCCCTATTTTGACTTGGCTATCGAAGAGGGAGGAGGGTGAAAGGAGGCAGGCCTCATGAAATTAGTTGATATAGCCGGTGATGTGGTGCCCTGAGATAAGTGTGAATTGTCTTCAGTGCTCATCGGAAGGTTGGTAGCTGGAAGCACCGGAGGTGTCCTAGGGTTGAGATTGGCTACGTTAGCTTCGCTTGCCGCGCTTGACCTCGCCGCCGATGCCCTCATTCAACTGAGAGTTCCGTCGGCTGCCGTTCTCTCAGACTCACGCGCTGCTCTCCAACTACTCGCGCAGGACGCCCGCAGACCTCCGGTTGCCACGCGCATCGCGTGAAAGCTCGAAGCAGTGCAGGACCTAGGGTGTGATCTTGTGCTGCAATGGATACCGGTGCACGTTGGAATATCCGGCAACGAAGCGGCCGATGAGCTGGCCAAAGAAGCACACTCTCCGGGAACCCCTGTGACTACAGCGGTGAGCACATTCGACGTAGCATGGCTTCGCACAAGGTGCTCCGTCACCGCTCGCCACCCGGACCCACGAGTTGCAGCAGGGCAGCCACCACGCCCACTCCCGAAAACTGGATTTTCGAGAGAGGAGCGTGGTCTTCTTCTCCGCCTGCGCATCGGCTGCTACCGCACGGCGGAACGGGTTCCCAGACAGTCGGGACGGGGAGACCCAAACTGCCGTCATTGCCCACAGCCCGAAACACTCCATCACATTATCTTCAAGTGTGAGGAGTATTCGGATGCGCGCAGATCACTCTTCAATCAATCAATCAATCAATTTATTATCATGTCATAAAGTATGTTACAGGGAGTAAAATATACAGAAGAGGGTCCCAAAGTACAAGACTGCAACGGAACCCTCGGTGATCATTACAAATAATAAAAGCACAAGCAGCTGTTAGAATCGTAGAATCAAAAATATATAAAGCAGAATGAAAACAAAAAAAGGCATAGAATCAAAAAACAAATAATACAGCACAAAACAACACAAACAAGATGATAGATCAACTATTTAACAGATACTCTTTTAATAAGTTTTTAAATGAAAATAAAGAAACTTTGCATTTTAGCGAAGTTGGCAAATTATTCCATATGGTGATGATACAGAAGAGAGAAGATGATTTACCATAGTTAGTACGAACCTTAGGAAGTAAAAAGTTATTATTAGCCGCGAACCTGGTTGTGTTAGTATTAACTAACATTTTAGGATCAATTAAATTAGCAGAAAGTTGATTTCTTATTTGTTTATGCAAAAACATAATTAGATTAAACCTGAATAGATAGTTAACAGTCAAGATTTTATTGCATTGAAGAAGGGGAGCGGCGCTACTGTCGCGAGAGCAGTTAAAAATAGCGCGAATAGCTCGATTTTGTAGATGTTGTACGGATGAAAGATGACACTGGTAAGTATTCCCCCATGATGCGATGCCATAAGTGATATGAGAATGAATGAATGCGAAGTAAAGTGAAAGGAGTGCTTTATGAGATTGATTGATTGAAGAGTGATCTGCGCGCATCCGAATACTCCTCACACTTGAAGATAATGTGATGGAGTGTTTCGGGCTGTGGGCAATGACGGCAGTTTGGGTCTCCCCGTCCCGACTGTCTGGGAACCCGTTCCGCCGTGCGGTAGCAGCCGATGCGCAGGCGGAGAAGAAGACCACGCTCCTCTCTCGAAAATCCAGTTTTCGGGAGTGGGCGTGGTGGCTGCCCTGCTGCAACTCGTGGGTCCGGGTGGCGAGCGGTGACGGAGCACCTTGTGCGAAGCCATGCTACGTCGAATGTGCTCACCGCTGTAGTCACAGGGGTTCCCGGAGAGTGTGCTTCTTTGGCCAGCTCATCGGCCGCTTCGTTGCCGGATATTCCAACGTGCACCGGTATCCATTGCAGCACAAGATCACACCCTAGGTCCTGCACTGCTTTGAGCTTTCACGCGATGCGCGTGGCAACCGGAGGTCTGCGGGCGTCCTGCGCGAGTAGTTGGAGAGCAGCGCGTGAGTCTGAGAGAACGGCAGCCGACGGAACTCTCAGTTGAATGAGGGCATCGGCGGCGAGGTCAAGCGCGGCAAGCGAAGCGAACGTAGCCAATCTCAACCCTAGGACACCTCCGGTGCTTCCAGCTACCAACCTTCCGATGAGCACTGAAGACAATTCACACTTATCTCAGGGCACCACATCACCGGCTATATCAACTAATTTCATGAGGCCTGCCTCCTTTCACCCTCCTCCCTCTTCGATAGCCAAGTCAAAATAGGGAAGCCCAGAAAAAGGGACTTAATTATTTGGCAGTGGAATTGCAGGAGCTACGAGGAGAAGAGAGCAGTCCTGCAACAACACCTTCGAGACAGTACCAAACCGGATGTACCAAACCGGAGAAAAATATGAGCGAGCTTTGAGTAATGCGCGAATGCCGAATGCTGCCGTTTTTCTAATGTGAGCAATATGGAGAGCGAAGTTAAGGTGAGTGTCGAGGTGAACGCCAAGAAAAGATACACTGTTGCTGATATTAATCAAATGAGAGTCAACTGTGAGCTGTGGTGAGGAAGTTAACTTGCGTTGAGCTGATCTAAAAACCATAAACTTAGATTTATTTGGATTAATGATTAAGAAATTTTCCTGGCACCATTTTGACACACTACAAAGTACAGCATTTAATTTATTAGTTACATTGTCAATACATCTATCAGCAATGGAAATGGTAGTATCATCAGCATATAAAACGCAGTTAGCCATGTGAATAATGTCAGGAAGGTCATTAATGTAAAGTAAAAAAAGTAACGGACCCAGTAATGACCCTTGAGGAACCCCTTGATTTATTGTTTTAGTAGAAGAAAATGAGCCCGATATGTAAACAGTATGCTTTCGGTTAAGGAGGTAACTGTTTAAAAATTTGAGGGATGGACCTGTAATACCGTATGATTCGAGTTTCTTGGATAAAATGAGATGATTGATGGTATCGAATGCCTTTGTGAAGTCTAAAAAAACTGACCCTACTACAAATCCTGCGTCTATAGAGTGTTTGATGAAGTCTGATAGGGAAAGAATAGCAAGGTTAGTAGAACTTCCAGCGCGAAAGCCAAATTGACAGGGCTTCAGTATATTAAATTTATTAAGGTACTTGTTTAGCCGAGTTATTAACAGTTTTTCGATGACTTTGCTTAGGGAAGAAAGAATACAGATGGGGCGATAGTTAGAAATAGATTGCTTGTCACCCTTTTTAAAGATCGGAAGGACTTTAGCTATTTTTAGAGAAGTAGAGAAACTGCCATGCTTGAACGCAAGGTTTATAATTATGGAAAGTGGTTCTGAAATAATGTCTACTGCAAGTTTTAAGTGTCGTGCTGAGATTTTATCTATACCAGGGCCGGTTTCTTTGAGACTTTTGATTGCTGTAGAAACATCATCAGGGCTCACGGGGAAAAGAAAAAAAGAATGATTACAACGCCGCAGATTACAGGAAGAACTGCTATATTTTTCACTAAAAATTTCGAAAAAATAATTACTAAAAGCATCAGCAACACTTTCAGGGTTATCATGTGTAACGCCTTTATATATTACTGTCTGCAAAGGTGAACTATGCATTGATCGATTTAGAAAATCGTTTAATAGTTGCCATTGTCTTTTAGGGTTGTTTTTTTCACTAGATATTTGGTCATCATAATATTTTTTCTTGGCATTTTTCAAGAGACACGAAAGAACATTCGAGTATTTTTTATAGCGTGCAGCTAAAGCAGTGTTAAATGGTTGTTTCTTGACTTTTCTGTACAGGTTATCTTTTTTACGCATACATTTTAGCAGTCGCTCAGATAACCATGGGTTCTTTGGATATTTGTACCTCTTTTTACATTTGACTGTTTTAGTACATTCTTCTACGGCTTTAAGGAAAAGGGAAGAAAACTTGTTGAATGCCTGGTCTACATTGCATAAGGACGTTACACTGGACCAATCAGTTTTAATAATGGCATTGAAAAACAATTCCTGGTCTAGTACGGAAGTAACACGCGTGGGTGGATCAAATGGTTTCATGACGTTGAAAGCAAGAAATATGGGATAATGATCAGTGATGTTCACATCAATTACTCCTGCAGAGGGAGAGGGCGAGAAATTACAGATGGCATGATCAAGCAATGAAGCAGCACCAGAAATAGGACATCTAGTAGGAGATGAAATGAGAGACTCAAAACCGTATCCACTGAAGCAGTCATTATATTCTCTGCATGCATGATTGTCTGTGTTAAGCAAGTTGATGTTGATGTCTCCAACTAGCACAACGCGCTTGCCTTCAGATGATAACTGATGCAGAATGGTATCCAGGCGAGAAATGAAATCCCTCATATTCGAAGAAGGGGAACGGTAAATACACCCCAGAATAACGTTGTTATTATAGTTTAAAAAAGAATGATCTAATTCAATCCACACAGATTCGCAATGCGAGATGCCTAAGGAAAGATCTTGTCGGCGGGTGTAGTACAGATCTGGGGCGATAAATATTGCTGAGCCGCCATAGCTCTCTGAACAACGGTGACAGTACTCAGCTACGTACGATGACGGGCCGAACAGATTGACGTCATAAGTGCAGAGCCATGTTTCAGAGATGCAAATGATGGAAAAAGAATGCGCGAGTGAATCTATAAAGTTATAAATATTATCCGAATTTTTGCGGAGGCTACGCGCGTTGAAATGTACCAAGGAGCGATTACTATCATTTAGCATATGTGTAGCCTCATCAGGGGATAGCAAAGCCATGATGATAAGATGAAAGTGAACGAGTGTTCAGCACAAAAATGGGCGTGGGACTCAGTGGCTATGAAAAGATGCTAAGATCACTGTCTTTGATAATGCGATATACTCTGCCATCACCAGACTTCCGCGCCTTGATCTGGCAATTGTCTGTCCACAGAAATTGTCATTTGTGTGCTTTTTTTAGAGTTAGGGCCTTTGCAAACAATCTTTTGTTATCTGGAGACAGGTGATCATTGGCATAGATTGCCTTACTTGAGCTACCGGAGAAGCCGACATCAGAAGTGTTCGGACGGGTCTTACGCGCTTTACGAACAAAGTCGTTTTTCTTTTCACGGCAGCAGAACCGTGCCACAATGTTCTTTTCATCTGATTTCGTTGAAACGCGATGAACTGTGTCAAAGTCACTGGGCGTGACAGGACACTGAATAGCTTCGCCAATCTGCATCACAATGGCTGCACAGTCCTCACCCTGAGTGACCGGAACGCCCTTGATTTCAACATTATTGAGCCTCGAGTATTGCTCTAACTCCGCAACCCTTCTAGTCAGTGCCTCATTCTGTGCAACTAGTTCCTTGTTAGCTAGTTTCAATTCATTCTGCTTTGTTTTGATAGAGTCAAAACTGTCACACAGAAACTGAACACTATCACTGAGGGACGCATGTTCCCCGAGACCTTCCTGTGCTAGCTTTTCTTTAATTTTAGCTGTTAGTTCATTTGCAAGGGTATCAAGACTAGAGCGAACCAAAGACTCAAGTGCTTCAATTTTTTTGACCAATTCTGCGTTGGATGGCATGACAGCAAATACACAAACGATAGCAAATACACAAAACTAAGATAAACGCACTGGGAGGCAGCAGCTGCGGTAAAAGAGAACACACTAACGTGAGCAGAAAACAAGGACACCAACCTGCAGAGCAAGTAGGAAGCAATCAGAAAGGGATCCAAGAACCACTTGCCACAGCTGCTGCCTCAAAAATGATGCACTTCCACGGGAAGCGTCGTTATTTATCCTTGTGACGTCACGGTAGTAGGCGCCCTCCTTCGGGTGATGACGTCGTGGATGTAGGCGATTCACAGGCCACTGGACTTGACAGTTTATGAGCCGCACACGTGCCCTGAAGATAGCTGTATCCAGATAGCTGCAGAGCAAGTAGGAAGCAATCAGAAAGGGATCCAAGAACCACTTGCCACAGCTGCTGCCTCAAAAATGATGCACTTCCACGGGAAGCGTCGTTATTTATCCTTGTGACGTCACGGTAGTAGGCGCCCTCTTTCGGGTGATGACGTCGTGGATGTAGGCGATTCACAGGCCACTGGACTTGACAGTTGATGAGCCGCACACGTGCCCTGAAGATAGCTGTATCCAGATAGCTGCAGAGCAAGTAGGAAGCAATCAGAAAGGGATCCAAGAACCACTTGCCACAGCTGCTGCCTCAAAAATGATGCACTTCCACGGGAAGCGTCGTTATTTATCCTTGTGACGTCACGGTAGTAGGCGCCCTCTTTCGGGTGATGACGTCGTGGATGTAGGCGATTCACAGGCCACTGGACTTGACAGTTGATGAGCCGCACACGTGCCCTGAAGATAGCTGTATCCAGATAGCTGCAGAGCAAGTAGGAAGCAATCAGAAAGGGATCCAAGAACCACTTGCCACAGCTGCTGCCTCAAAAATCGAGGCAGTTTGCTGCCTCAACTCTTCGATGCTTACAGCAAACTGGGACTCTCCACCAGCACTGTTGATGTGATTCTTTTTCCCCGTGCGCACGCATGCCTGGTGAAGCGCGCGCAAGCTGCCCTCATCACCTTCCTCAAGACTTCTGCGCTATTTGAGCGCTTGTGAACTGAAGGAACAGTAGTGCCTCCCCATCGATGTCCAGTGGACTCGTATTAGTGAGTGCTACGGACCACAATTTTTTCCGTACAGAGATAACGCGCTTCGGCGAGTGCTTCACGTGCTTTGTACGACGCGTCAATCAAACCGTTGTCCTCCTCTCGATGACGATACCTCCCCGGCCCTTGGGAGCTTTCCCAGTCAGCTGCGCATGGCGCGTGGGGGCTTGTGAGTTCGTTGCGGAAAGCAGGACGAATCACCGTTACCTATCTTTTTTTTCTCTTTTCCTATCTTTCCCTCCCTATATCTTTTATTCCCCATACCCCATTTCTGTGCTGACCTGTTGAGGTGTCCTTGTAAGGAGAGACAGTTACGGGTCAGCACTTTTCTTTTTTTTCTTGTGTTATAACCACTTATATATACGTTAGCCTCGAGTTTATCTAGTCTATTCATGATCATGGATATTGCAAGCGAGAGGTTGTTGGTTGCCTCTGCCTGTTCCTTAACTGCTTTTTGTATTTCGGACAATGTTTGAATAATGTTCGAGGTTTGCGCCGTAGTTTTGTCATTATATACTTGAAATTTTCTTTTAAGAGGTGGCGGAGTACTGTCCTCGTCTATTCGGTTATCTGGCATTTCTTCGAGGCGCTCTTGGGCCGCGGGACGCATTTGACTAGAAGTTCTATTTGTGCAGTTTTTAAGACTTTGAATTTCTCGAGTAAGCTGTGATATCAATTCTCTAAGCTCAGCGTTTTGTTTTTTCAGCTCCGCTATATCACTGACATTCTGCGCCGTCTCCCCCGAAGGCTTAGGGCGCGTCCCTTTAGCCACGTCTGACCAGCTCACCGTGAATGCCGGGTTCCCTTGATGGCCATTGCCACCCTTTGGATTAGACCGGGATCTGGAACGGGATGTAGTGCGCCTTCTCGGTCTAGGAGACTTGGAGGTGTGGCCGCGGGGCGTTGCGCAGGACCAGGACCTTAATCTGGACCCAGGCGTTGCCCTCGTCCGGAACTTGGACCTCCCGCGTTCGGTTGGCTTGGTGGTAGGGGGGTAGTTCTTCTCGAGCGTCTCTTGAAGTTGTCGGAACCGCTGGCACTGTTTTACGATGTAGGGTGTCTTGAACTTGGCCTTGCAGAATTTGTCAGCCGTGGGATGATCCTTGCCGCACAGCTGACATCGTTGCTGACAGTGGTGGTCCTCCCTCGGATGAGGCGTTCCACAACCCGCACATAGCTTGTCGTTTGGCCTCTAACACACGTCACTCCTGTGCCCAAGTCTGTTGCATTGTTTGCAAAAGTCAACTTGTTTCCTGTATAGCGAACAGCTTGTGAGCGCTCCTCTATACATGACGTGTGTCGGGACTCTGCTGTCGTCAAAAAGGACTATCACTGTCGTGGTGTTGCCAAGACGTTTGGCTGCGATCGCCGTAGGATTTCGAGCTGTAATACTAGCTACGGTGATGTCCCGTGGGTTTTCGTTCAAAGGAACTCCTTTTATTACACCTTTGGCAGTGAGTTCCGGGGCCGTCTCGTATGCTCCCACCTCATACAACTTGTCGTTGGCTTTGATGTGCTTGATGCCTTGGTACTTGTCTGCGTGGTCTTGGTTTGGGGTGCTAACGACCAAGATGTCCTGAAAATTATTCGGACAAATCGTGTCCGTCTCTCTTTCTTCATAAGGGATCTCGGCTGCTTCATACACAGCTTTGTCTAGCTCCATTAAGCTGAGCTTGGATAGCTGCAGTCCTCCTCTTGGCCTTATAACTATCTTGTAGTCGCCTGTCGGCAGTCTTGGCATTTTGCTGGCTCTGATTATCCGGGATATCAGATTTGCACCGCGCGTTCTAGGCGTTCGGGTAGGGCTAGGGCTACCACGGCGTTCCTGGCTACCTTTCTTAGCACGTTTTCTGTTTGAACTTCTGTCCACTCGTTGCCTGTATCATCTTCCCGTTGGGTGACGTCTTCGTCTTCGCGTTGGGTGGCGTCTTCATTCTGCTGCGATACCTCCATTATTGATGATTACGGCCTGTATGGCGCGAACGCCGAGGCCAGGCTATCGTGAGGCCGCCCCAGTCAACGCGGAGCGCCGGTCGTAGGAATAGTAGACGCTGCATGGTGGGGGCTGGTTTTCGGTCGTAAAATCTCGAAAAATGATCACCCACTTTAGAATATGGTCTCTTCGGATTCTCGGTGACGAAAAGAATCAGATGGTATATAAATCCGAGCGGTGCCTGGCTGTATTCGCTGCGAAATCATTCTATGAGAACGGAGCCGACGTGAAGAGCGCCCATTCACCTCGGTCCTCAGCATATGACTGGCAAATAATAAACACATTCGGTGTATGAGCGCAAGTCGGAGCGAGATTCTAGCGCTACGTTGACACCGGCATAGGGCACAGATAGGGCTTTTCAACAGCCCTGGCTCACCGCAGTTCGACTGAGTCGAAAGCAACACTTTCCGTTGTTCGCGTTTCTTTCTATCGCCGTAGTACGTACCTGATGAAGTTGCTTCCTCGGTCTGCAATGCACGTGCTGTATACATTTCGGACTGTCGAGGAAAGTCTTTTCGAAGTTTTACAAGAAATTGGCTCCAAAATCCAGGAGAAGAAGAGCGCGAAACATGCTTACAGCCGGAATCGTGTTGTGAAGTTTCGTGTTTGATTTTTGGAGTGTCTGCTGGCGTGGCAGTACAGGGTGCTTCGCCGCGCTTGCAACAGATGGCGCGGCACAATTTTCAATATGGCTGCGCACACTGTGCTCACTGTGGCCCGCGTTTAAGTACTGCAAGTGGTAGAAATTAATTCGAACTCTCTCACTACCACTCTCAAAAGTCTCATATCGTGTGGAACGTGTAAGACTCCTGATATTAATCAGTTAAACAAATTTCACAATACCCAGCTCTCCTGCCAAGCAAACAATCAGTGCCAGTAAGTCGCTCAAGGCCTGGTTGCAGCAGAGCTGACATATGCCCAGTGTCTGTGGTGTGATCGCCTCATATAAAAGACTGTGAGACGGAACTCTTGAGCAACGCGCGAACGTTCCTTGTGTCACGGTCTTGTGTGTGAACATTGTTCATGGCGTGGGAACATAGCTTTTTTAAAAGGACATTTTCAGGTGTGAATTTCGCAATAGTCTGTTGTTATTGATAACTTCGTTACGCAAATTACTATGTAACAAAAGAGGAGTAGCCGAAGCCATGCGTATGCCCTAACCTCTCCTCGAACAGCATTTTCCTTTATAAATATAGGTCTAACCCCAGCTGTCCCAATTGCCCCTCCCCATATGCCGACCTATCACACTGCCTGTTTTACTGCCCAACTGCTCAGCAATCCAGCTATTACCCTCCCCCATCCCTTTCCATCACCTCCTGGCTCGACTGGATCGGCGCTGAAGGGGAAGAAGAACAGCGTCGACTGGTCGCACAGGCGGTCGAAATGCGCGGCTTGTAAATTGTGGCTGAATAAAAGTTTATTACTACTACTACTACTACTACTCGAACACATTTCATTATAACAATAAAAAATGAGCTGGTGGCCATGTTCCTGCGTCTCTGGTTTACCATCTGTACAGAATGCTTGGGTGGTCATTCAGCCAGCGCCGGTTGATGAATGTGAAAACTTTCAAGGTGAACGCCTTTAATATCTCGTACTCGCGGAGTCCATCCATCCGTCCATGCCCTGCTTGCCTTTGAGCGGTACCAGCTGTGGCCTGTCCTTCTCACACTCTCGCAGCAATCACACAATAGCACATCACCCCCTCCTACCCACCCCCAACCCTTTCACACACAAACCCCCTCTCCCCCAAAAAAAAAGCCCGAAAAAGTACACATGGCCGTCATTTCGATGGGCTGAGGCTTTCGTTACCACAATTCAGAATTTGCCAAGTGTCATTCTTTTTTTTATTGTGGCCATTCGTCCGCCCCAGCAACTCACCGTACTCCTAAGAAAGTTATTTCCTCCTCCTCTACTACACATAGAAAACCTCGACCATAGCAGTACCAGTACAAGAAACTTACCCTGTACGATTTGGGCGCCTCAAACCGAATTCCGAGAGTGTAGAAGTCGCCTTTCTTAACATCCGGCACTCCGAAATCTGAATTGAACGCGCCTTCGGTATCGTGGCCGCTTACTAACACTTTGCCTTTGTCGTTGACGTATATTCTAACGAACCACTCACTGGAGTCTACGCTATCCCGTGCTATCTTGATCTCCGTCTCGTTCCCTCTGAAATGGAGCATAGAAAATCAAATATTCAGGCCTTACAATTCACACACACAAAAAAGTTTGTGTTGCGCTTAACTTTAGGCACCCAAGTGAAACTGTGTTACGCTGAATAACTTATTCAATATTGTTGGCTTCAGTAATTAATACAAAACATCTTTTTATTTAAGATCAACGCTGCTCTTTATTGACTATATTAGTTACTTCATTTTTCTTTTAATTTTCATTCTTTTTTACTTTGGCGAAAAGGAGCAATAGACTGCATGATTAGCGTTTTGATAAAATATACTAACTTTTCTGGCAGAAATACAATCACATTTTCTGCTCTATACATTTCTATACTAAATTAATAAAACACTCTGGGAGTAAATGAAACAATAATCTTGCCAAAATATTTTGCCAAGGTGGCGAAAAACAGCATTTGCCTTATATTGTTGCTTAGTTTTCGCAGTGTAGTGGTCTAAGCGAAAATATTCCCTTAGTACTGTTGCTTAGTAATTTGTTAGTAAGATCATCAGAGAGTTTCAGAAGAATAGTTCTTGTTTTAAGGGAGAAAAAAAATTCCTGCTGAGCAACCACAAGGTACGGTAGGAAGCATACCTTTGCCTCACATTCACTGCATAGCACGTCAGCGCGAGGTGTCTGCGGGGTTTTTTTCGGCACCGAATTGTGCATGTTATAAAACTTCATGTCACTTGTTTTAGTAATGCTGCTGTATATACTGTCAAAATGGGGCAGTAGTGCTTCCTTTATGGAACAGCACCTTCCCCCTTGGACCATTAAAGGGCAGGTTATATTCAACGGCTTCATAGTTCCAAGGGGTAGAACTACGGTGGACTCGATGGCCTTCAATACAGTATTGAGGCGTTGTTTTCGGCTTCTGATAACTAATAAACATGCTTCAACAATCATTAACGACATATTCAAAGTATATTTCACTAAACTATTCTTATGTTTCAGGTATAGGCCGGTGCGTGATCGCATACCACTGGTGTGCATGTTGAAATGATGTATACTAAATGTACACGTTGCAGATAATTCGATATCATGCCCATAATTGACACTTAATTCGCCATTAGCGATGGTCATTTTAAGTTTTCAACCATCTTTGGTTAATGATCCGAGGTTATTTAAGCATTTTCTCTCTATCTCTACAGAGAGAGAGAAGGGGAACAAAAACAGCTTGCCCGACGAATGGGTGCTGTGTTTTTCCCAGTCATTACAATGTATATAATTCTCTGACAAAGGCCGGGTCATGACTGAAACGTTTGGCATAAAACTATTGTCACGTTTGCTTTATCGTACGTGTACTTTTTTTTCTTATAAGTACAAGAATAATTAAAAATTTCCCGTATATATATATATATATATATATATATATATATATATATATATATATATATATATATATATATATATATATATTAAAACTTTACTTTGGTCCAGAGAAGACGCAGGAGAGACTCCGCACCAACCGGCTAATCCCACGCATTATTCACCACGTAAACCGATATATATGCAATGTTTAGTTCTCTCGTGGGGCCGAATATAACGCAAACAAAACTAAATTTCAGGGGATGGAGTATTGAGACAATGCAAAATTGTTGAACAGGGAATCCTGATAAAGCCGACAAGTGGTCTTCGTCAATTTATTTAAGCTCAGTTGAATGACTGAGTTGATTACCAGTAAACGAGGGGTTCTTAAATTGAGGACTTCGCAGCGAGCGATTGAAAGGAAAATGATAGGCGTAATTTTAAGATCCAAGAAGAGAGCAGAGTGTATGAGGGAACAAACCAGGGTTAAAGATAATTATTGAAATAAAGAAAAAGAAATTAACGTGGGCCGTGCACGTACCGTGCGTAAGCAGGATAGCTGCCGGTCATTTAGGGTTACTGAATGGAATTCCAGAGGAGGCAAGCGGGTCAAAAAGAGGCAGAAAGTTAGATGCGCCGACGAAATTAGGAAGCCCGCCGCGGTGGTCTAGTGGCTAAGGTACTCGGCTGCTGACCCGCAGGTCGCGAGTTCAAATCCCGGCTGCGGCGGTTGCATTTCCGATGGAGGCGGAAATGTCGTAGGCCCGTGTGCTCAGATTTGGGTGCACGTTAAAGAACCCCAGGTGGTCAAAATTTCCGGAGCCCTCCACTACAGCGTCTCTCGTAATCATATGGTGGTTTTGGGACGTTAAACCCCACAAATCAATCAATCAATCAATGAGATTAGGAAGTTTGCGGATATGAAGCGGCAACAGCAAGCACAGGACCGAATTGAACGTGGGAGAGGCCTTTGCCCGGCAGTATGTGTAGTCGGACTGATGATGATTATGATAATGACGACGACGACGACGACTATTATGATGATGATGATGATGATGATGATGATATATGACGGTGGTGATGATCAAAATCCTAGAGGCCCATGTACATAGACTTAGGTACCCGTTAGGAAACCCCGGGTAAATTTCCGGAGCACTCCACTACGCTGCCTTAGAATATCATATCCGGGTTTCGGAACGTAGAACCCCGACAGTTGCATTATTAAATACCACAGTATTGGTTCCTTCGTTATGATCGCGGGCGACGGTGAACAAATACCGTGCCTCGGAGCAGTAGTACAGGCTCAGCAGACTGCCAAGTCATGTGACTCGGAGTGAGAGCAGAACAAATCAAGGGTTCGGTGCGCGTGTACTCACATCTTAGCAGCGTTGAAAAGCACCCTGAATGTGCAACCCTGATACAAGGGCTCCTTCAGAGATCCAGATAGGTATTCTTTCACGTCGGTGAAAGTTATGCCATGCTGCAGGGGAGAGGAAATGTACGTTGATGCATATAACTAACAACAAGCGCGTACTGAAATCCAGGGTGTCCAAAATATTGGTGCATGAATGTCAAAATAAATTATATAGCGAAGCTATATTGGTGTTCATTACAGTTGTTCCTTATAGAAACGCAGCATGTCAGATAAACACATCTTTCACGCAAATGAGAGCAAATCACACGACACTCCAAACTCGTCTCCCGCACCAATACAGCACCGTACCAATATAGCACGACAGGATGACGCTCCAACAATAGTCTGAAGACGCCAAGTACTTCAACGCAATCGCTTGCATGAAATAGTGATTTAAGCAAACAAATTCACCGTGAAAAATGCAGCTATAGCGTCTCGAAGTGGTTGCTTGTACGCTGGGCATTTTTAAAGGTGTTCAGTATTTCACGTGCTTCTTGGACCTGATAGTGAGTAGAAAATTGGGCTTGGGTATAGCGCAGTATCAGCGTTTGAATTCTGTCATCTGTGCACTATTTTGTTTTAATGTTTAAAGGTGTAGATATGCACCGCAGTTATTTTGTGGTTATACGGGCCGTTGTAACCAGCGATGGTAGGTAATAAAATGCTTTGCGCATTAAATGTGCTCTTCAGTCGAAAGCAACATTCCTTGACAAAGAAGCAAAACTTGTGGTGAAGCAAAGAGCCCACAAGTGTACATCTTCGGCGCAAAATAAGTCACTCACAACCGCGGCCTATACGATTTTTGCATCGGGAAGCACTATAGGACTTGTGTTCGATTCCCGGTTACAGTCACTGCATAGAGTTACATTACTATGTTACTCTACGGACACTGTATCTCGATGTGGATAAAGCGCAACAAAAAACACATGTGTACGCCGATACAAGTGCGTGATAAAAGTACCCAGCTGGTCCTAATTCATTTGAAGTCAGACTGGAAGGATGTTTAGTTCAGTCCGGAAGTATAAACTTGCTTACAAGTCACTTAGCTCACTGGATGTGACATAGCCGAAGTCACGTATCGGCGTTGCATTTGCTGCGTTTCTTCACTGCGGCCAATCCGGTCAGAAGCAGCAGCACCTACTGTCAACGAAGCCCGGATCGGTTCACGAAAACCACCTCGCTTTAATGGATTCATAATGTTTGTCGAAGACGTACTGTGACACGCAATCAGGTCACTCAATTCGATCAGTGGTATGAACGGGCACATTGGCACACATACTCACTGGGTAGACGAGGTGATATCCGTTGTAGTCCAGCACTTGTAAGCGGTATTTCAACATTGCTGCCGGCATGCCTTTGTGTGGAGTGAAAGAGCTCATTGTGGGAGTTTTATCGAACGACGATTCTTGCTCTGCTGGATATGAATAAGTAAAAGTAGTGAACAAGTGGTAGTAAACATAAAAGTAGTAAACAAGTAAACTAGAAGTGGTGTGGGGGTTACATCAATAATACCGACGACTGTGATCGCGCCCTTGCGAAGCGTGGAAAGCACGCATTCATTCATTCTCACGCAACAAATGCGCACTAAAAATACAAACATGCGCAGGGTCCTATATGCGTTTGCCTAAGACGACTCGAAAGCGAGAGCCTTCATCCTCGTCGTCACCACGATCATCACCCTAGAGCGCGAGAGGTCGTGTAATTTCTTGCACGACATTTTTACAGGGCCAGCGCCCGATGAGGCACTTGAGACTTTTGCCTCAGTTATAACCGTTGCGTCTTTGCAGTCATTTTTTTGTCATCATCGTCTATCCTGCGGGTACCGTTCATTGCTTCAGAGCTATCCTTCGGTCGGTATACAAAGGAAAGCAACTTGACTAATTAGAAGAAAACGGGTAGCTTGCTGTATTCTTAGCCCACTTGAAGGCATAACGCAAGTGCGGAATAGATCCCGAAGTAAATATGAAATTCAGCTTTTTTTAGGGGCGAAGCTTTTTATAGCGGCACCCGTTCGTCCCTCGTAGTTGTTGTAGTATGTAACAAGTATAACATTTTGACCTCCAAGGTAGTGCCGGTGAGAGAATTTTTCTGTGCGTTGTTGAACTATAAAAAATAGTGCTTAATGTACATGCTAACGGCTGCTAATGGGGAATGAGAGAGAGGAGCATTCGGCTTTTAGTTAACGCGCACGCTGCGATCCCTATTGGCAGCCTTTGGCATGTACATTAAGCACTATGTGACAAGAAAGGGTTGCTACGTTATACTCGCTGGGCGTAACCTCCTTGGTTTTAGAAAGGTTTAGCGAGCGTTGAGCCGCAGTGTCATGAATACAATGAACTAGTATATACCATGAACTCGAGGTGGTTAAAGGTGGGAAGTAGATACGAAGTGCAAGCCGTAAGAAAGTAAAAGCTGAATTCTCCTGTCTCTCATTTCCCATTAGCAGCCATTGGCGTGTACATTGAGCACTATCTGACAGGAAAAGGTTGCTACGTTATACTCGCTGGGCGTAACCTGTTTGGTTTTAGAAAGGCTTAGCGAGCGTTGGGCCGCAGTGCCATGAATACAGCTGAACTAGTATATACCATGAACTCGAGGTGGTTAAAGGTGGAAAGTAGAACCGAAGCGCAAGCCGTAAGAAAGTGTGCGTGTGCCACCTCTCGTTTAGTCCTTGGAATGTCCACTGGATGGCGGTGCTCCTATATGGGAAATATATGATGAAAAGATGCGAGATGTTGGTACTTGCAGTGTCGAATAGATGGACGAATAGACACACAGACAAAAGCATGGATGGACGCATGAACGGACACAGGGGCGGATGCACGGACGAACGCAGGGACGGATCGCACGAACAGACGCACGCACGGACGAGCGGATGGACGCATGGACGGTCACACAGACAGACGCATGGACGTACGGAAGCAAGAACGAATGGACGGACGAATGCTTCGCCCCACTATCCATCATTCACACCGTGGATATGCTGCGTATTTTTTTTATATCCCACGACCATGACAGAAGGCACTGATAAGAATGAGCGGGACGTCACATGGAACCATGTCGGGCTAACGGGTGGACGTGAAACAGTGTCGTACCAAACCAGTTCACTCTGGCCCTGTCATGCTGCACTGTGTACTGTAAATATCGCTTTCTTCCTAATTTGGCGCTGAACGCTGATTTATTTATAATGGGAAAATTTTCTTCCAACAAAAACCTATGCGAGTGAAAATGGGTTGCCGCGGTTCGTCGCACCTACAGCTCTTCGTGACACCCGCGACTGAGATAAGCAAGATGAGCGCTACGAGCTAGGCAGACCATCTCAGTAAATTTTAGCGTGAGTATGCATATCTACTGGCGGAACGCTGCGAGCATGGCAGCTGAAGCCTTTTCCGCCTAAGCGAAAATAATAAAAAGAAGGGGGGTGGGGGGTTGAGGGGATCAAATTGTGCGTAGGATATCTCCATAGGATATCGCAAATTTCCCCCGCAGCTCTCACACTGCACAGCTTTAAGCGTTGGTAATCCTTCATTAATGCTATCACCCGAGGAGTTATTTTTTTTGTGGTGGGGGGCGAACTGTCATGCCCGAATTTCTCAACACGCATGCCACAAATGAATAATTGTTATCATTGTACTCGCGCATTTCTATTTGTGTAAATACTTATGTATGTCCGGTAGAAATATAATTGAGTTATTAGTCAGCACTTGTCTTCGTGGTTCTCTTCCTCGTCCATGTGTCAGAGTGGGCTGTAAGCTGTAATGAACTTTCACACACAAAAAAAAAACTTGTAGGCGTCAGTGTCGATGCCAAGAGGGCCATCGAGGAATGCTTTACGGAAAGTGTTTATGAGTGAACGGCTAACGTTGGCAACTGGTG